>CAMZMU010000110.1:5704559-5968388 GCA_947311845.1 Poa pratensis | reverse complement strand
ACCAACTTTGCCTTCTTGCATCAGAACGCAACCAAGTCCGAGGCGTGATGCATCGCAATACACGTCGAAACTCTGGGTGACGTCTGGCATGATCAGGATTGGGGCTGAGGTTAGTCTCTTCTTCAGTTCTTGGAAACTATCCTCACACTTCTGAGTCCATTCAAATTTCTTGTCCTTCTTCAACAGTTGGGTCAGAGGTTTGGCTATACTGGAAAATCCTTCAACGAACTTGCGGTAATAACCGGCAAGTCCGAGAAAGCTTCGGATTTCAAAAACATTGGTTGGGGATAACCAGTCAAGAATGGCTTGTATCTTCTCAGGGTCAACAGAAATTCCTCCGCATACAACATGTCCGAGAAATGCCACTTCACTGAGCCAAAACTCACACTTGCTAAGCTTGGCATACAGCTGGTGCTCTGGAGGGTCTCCAAAACTAGACGCAGGTGTTCAGCATGCTCTTCTTCGGTCTTGGAATAAATAAGGATGTCATCAAGGAAAACTACCACGAACTTGTCGAGGTACTCCATGAAAATCTTGTTCATGAGATTCATGAAATAGGCTGGGGCATTGGTCAGACCAAAAGACATCACGGTGTATTCAAACAACCGTAACGAGTGGTGAAGGCGGTCTTGGGAATATCTGTCTCTCATCTTCAACTGATGGTACCTGTCCGAAGATCGATCTTGAAAAGACTCGGGCTCCGTTCATTTGATCGAACAGATCCTCGATCTTGGGAAGGGTACTTTTTTAATGGTCACGTCATTCAGCTTGCGATAATCCACACACAGGCGTGTGGTACCGTCTCTCTTGTCCACAAATATAATGGGTGATCCCCATGGTGAAGCGCTTGGGCGACAAGACCTTTGCTTAGCATATCAGCCAATGCTTCTTCAACTCAACCAGTTCTTCCGGATTCATCCGATAAGGCTTTTGGGATATGGGGGATGTTCCTGGGATAAGCTCAATTATGAACTCAATCCCTATCTGGCGGCATACCAGGCAATTCTTCTGGGAAAACATCCTTGAACAGATGAACAACACGGATCTCATCTAGGGCGGGTCGAGCTATGCTCTCATGGCAGCCTGGGTGAGGTTGACTAGTTTCAGACACATACTCCACTTCTACTTCTTTGTCGGTGGTGATGGATACAGCTCTTCTGGCACAGTCAATTCGACCATGGTACTTGGCTAACCAATTCATACCGAGTATAACATCGATGCCTTGGGTTCCCAGAACAATTAAGTTAACTGGAAACTTTTCTCCTTTGATCTCAAGGGGTACATCGGAGCAAAACATCTTGGTCTCTACGGTGGATTCTGGGATTTGGATGACCATGGGTTTGGGTAAGAGGCTCTTAACTAAACCTCCCTTAGCAACAAATTCTTGGGTAACAAATGAATGGGTAGCACCAGAATCAAACAGAACAGTTGCAGGTACTGAGTTGACAAGGAACGTACCCAGCACAACATCCGGAGCATCCTGAGCTTCTTCAGCATTGATGTGGTGCAGACGACCCTTGGCAACAGCAGCATTTCCGCGAGGTGCGGCATTCTTGCCATTTCCATTTCCATTGCGGCCTTGACCATTGTTCTGTGCCGGCGCATTGGGGCGCTGGACATTCCTCTTGGGATTGGGACATTCTTTGGAGTAGTGACCCTTGTTGCCGCATTCAAAGCAGATCACATTGGGATTGCGGGTGAAGTTGTTGAAGTTTCCTCCGGGACGGTTATTGTCATTGGGGCGGTTGAAGTTGTTTGGGCGGTTAGGGTAATTGGGCGTGGAGCTTGGGGTGGACGATAGGCAGGCCTGGTGTTCTGCTGAAAGATACGAGGTTTCTGGCTGCTCGAACCTTCCTGAGCATTCATCCTCCTCTTGCGACCTTCATACATCGACTTGCGCTTGGTCTCCAGCTGGATGGCTTTGTCCACAAGTGACTCCAGATCACGGAAGTCATGGATAACCAAAGCACACTGAAGTTCATCATGGAGTCCACTCATGAAACGCTCCATCTTCTTCTCTTCTTTGTCGGTGTCATCAGGAGCATACCGAGATAAGTCGGTAAACTCCTCAGATAACCGACCACATCTCTACTTCCCTGCCTCAGTTTGCGGAACTCATCCTTCTTCCTCTCAATAAGTCCGTGGGAATATGCTTCTTGCGGAACTTCTCCTGGAACTCAGCCCAGTTGATGACATGACCAGCTGCTGGAGAGTCTTGGTAGTTTCCCACCAAGCTCTTGCAGGTCCAGCGAGATAGTGGGTTGCATACAGCACTTCTCATTTTCTCCCACAGCAGCAACTTCAAGATTATTGTCGATGGTGCGAAGCCAATCATCGGCTTCTAGTGGGTGAAGTCCCTTGGAGTAGGTGGGTGGGTTGGTCTTCTGAAAATCACCCAAGGTAGATCGCTGGTTTCCATCGCCATTGCCGTTACCACCATTGTTGTTGTTGTTGTTATTGTTGTTGTTGTTATAGCGGCTGCGAGTTGTTGTAAGGCAGCGAGATGAGCTTGGCGCTCTTGCCGGGCATTTTCACGCTCCTCCATGATAAGTGCGAGAAGTTGGGTGGGGGTTGGGTCCGGTGGTGGTGGTGCTGATCCTGATCCTTCCGCATTGCTGCGACGGGGTGGCATCCTGAAGCACCGGGTATAAGAGACAAGGCAAGAAAAGTTCGACTAAGGGAAAAGACGATCTCTCAAGTGGTTGATTAATTAAGATTATATGAAAATATTTCACACAGATTTAAACAAGACAAACATACTTATATTTCAAACAACACATCAAGGAGTTCACATCAACATCAAGCTTACAACATCAAGCAACATCACTTACATCTAGGATACATAACATCTGGTTTCCAAAAGAACCACTCTACTACTCGACTAGCTATAGGGGGTCAACCTAATCCTGCGGTAGTGATCAAGTCACTCGCCTACTGAGGTGGAACCTCCAGCTCTAACACGTCAGCATCTGACTGGTAGGCTGGCTCCTCGGGATCCTCCTCCTCGTCCTCGAGAACTGGCTCGAGTGGCTCCTCCTCCTCGTCAACTAACTCCTCCTCATCATCCTCCTCCTCACAGTCCATCTCCTCCACGAAGTCATCATCGTCACTGAGGAAAGCGTCGTTCTCCTTGCGGAGATCCTCGCCCTCCTCCTCCATCTCGTCAGTATGGTGCTCTAGATCCTCAATCAGTCCGTCCTGCTCTGCCACCTTCGTGCGGAGCTTCACGATAGTCTTCCTCAGCTGGGCCCTCTTCCTGAGAAGAGCAACCTTCTCCCATCAGCTTCATCTCGTTCTCGCGAAGCTCAACGAGCGACTCGCGGTCAAAGTGAGCTGAATCCTAGTGCGCAACAGATCATCCTGAGTGCACTGAAGTAAGATCTCCATGTCCATGATGTAGCTCCCAAACATCGGGTGGTAAGGTGAAGGAGTAGGGTGTCCATCACAGTTGCGCCCCCGCGGAAACGGGAGTCTACTAACTCCGCCTTGTGCTCCTCACAAAGTCGGGCTAGCATCCTCTGTGTAGCAGTACAGAGACCGTCAACCCAGGTGGCCTCCTTGGTGGTGAAGATGAGCGTCCTGGAATTGGGAGACTTGATGTTCCTGCGAACTGACGATCTGATGAGCCAGCTCAGCCTTCCAACACCGTGAACATCAATCTGGCTCCCTCAAACTCTGGAGCGGGGCGACCTAACAGCTTGGTCAACTCGAACAAGTCCCTCTCAAACGTCAGCTTGCTGTCCTTCTCCAGCTGAACGAACTCGGTCCAGTGGAGTGCCATCTACAGTTTTTAAGCAAATTTTAAGTTAGTTAGGTGACAAGTATACAAAATTTTAATATAGTAGGGCAATAAATGCGTCAAATTTTAAACTTAATGAGAGGTGTACAAAATTTTAGGGATACTAAGGAAAATGCAATATTAATGAGAGTAAAATTTTGCATAAGTAAGAGGATTGGAGTAAGCAATTTTTGAAAATACTTCATTCTTTCTTTTTAGAAATTCATCTTTTGTGCTTTTGACAACGACCATGCTAACTAAGGTTTCCTAAAGTCAGGATGGCTCTGATACCAAGTCTGTGGGGACCCCGGACTAGCTGTCCGAAATACCCGATTATGCTAACACAACGATCCCGTGATCAGTCTGTCGTTGCACATAATCCGAATTGGATACCAAAGTTTACATCCATTACAGTACCGAATAAAGTCTTACATAAATGGTCATTTAGACCAAGTTCTTACATAGGTGCCTTCATGGGCCAAACCAAATATATCAGCGGAAGCTACGGCGTAATCGACATCATATTCTAACGATGACGACCCGACAGGCAGCTGACTTGTGGAGATCCTTAGTTGGCGTAGAAGTCGCCATATTCCTGCTCTGCGTAGTGTTCCTCCTCGTAGTCTGGCTAGGACAATAGCCAGGGACGAAACCAATATGAGTACATTTGAATGTACTCGCAAACTACCCCAACATGAGTATGCACCAGTTTTTTTTAGTTGACAACTTTTTTATTTAAAACATCTCTATATCTTTATTGAAAAAGGTAAGAAGAGTTTTAACTATTTTAAAGAAGTCACCTTTTTCATCTGTTTTTCCAAAACTCCTTTTTTCCGACCATAGCCGTCATGGTCCACTTTCATCCAACCACCTCATACCGATCCGTTGGTATAGGTGTAGGAAACAACCTCCACTCATTTTTCTTTTAAAACTCAAAGCCTTTTTAAAACTTGCACAAGGTCTTAGGACAGTCTCCCAATTGTCCATATCCGAGGACTCGGCTATTCGAATAGTTTTAAACACTCTGCAGAGGTAGCACGCTTTTAACCCACATCCATCCGGCAACTCATCGTGTCTGCCACGTCTCGCCATACCAGTGTATGCGAAGTAAGCCGCCGGCCATAGCCTCTTATTTGCTCATGCTAGTATAGGATCCTTCCCATATGACACTTTCCATCGACACCCAGTCCGGTTTCCCGTCAGAAACCCTAAGTGTGAGGACTCATAGTTTTGTCCGGCGGTTTATGGTGGAACCTTCTATCCTCCCCACCAACTTGTGTGAGGACCCGGGTCAGGGGGTAGATCCTCGGACCATCCCCTCATGCATAACGGAGTCATCTCCGTCGATGAGGTATCCCATACTAATAAGAGCAAACTACATGACTACGCCTTTTCCCATATGTGGTAAATGTGGTCGCACAGGGTAGGATTGGTTTCCATAGTACTAGGACACTGTGCATTTTTCACAAACATCACCATTTTTCACTTTCCACTCAACACCGACATCTCGTTTCATAAACTCACAAGACATTTCAAAGGAGTTTTGAATAAACAACATTGTTTTCCCATCCTAAGTTTTATATAAAACTACATAGGGTGGCAAAATAATATCCATATATTTTTGAAAGGGTTTTGTAAATCTGCTTTGAGAGTAAACATTTATGAAAGTAGATGCATATGTTGGTAGTGCAAGCTCAGAGAATAGCTTGCCTTGCTTGGCAAAGTGATCTTGCTCTTGTTCTTCAAATTCAGCAAACTCTCCTTCCTCGATATATCCGACAACGTTCTCGTCTAATTATTAAAAACGCAAACAATCACTAAGCTATACAAGCAATCATCTCAACATAACCATCATAACATCACAATTGGCTACTGCACACATAACTACACAATTTGGTTTTTAAAAAATTGAATTAAACATTTTTAATTAGTCAAATTATGGCAGAACTAGTTATTCATGTTTAATTCCACAACTTGAGTTCTGTTGGTCACAAAAATACAAACTAAAATTTATGGAAAGCCACTGATGTGTAGAAGACAACCCAATTTGAATTGGACATTTGGAGTTACCAAACTCCCTACACATTGGATTGAATCCAGTAGCTTAATAATCAAGTTTTAGCTACCAATTAATTATTTGTTCCAAAAATTAAACCCTTTTAGGGGTAACTAAACATGGATATATGTGAGCTAACAAAATTGGTCCTAACTCATTTGGATCAACCAATAAACATATTTGTCTGTTTTAGTCCAGAAGGGTTTATTTTAAAGTCAACAATTATATTGCTTAATTAATTCTACCAAAATTAGGGGAGCTAACACAAGGCAGTACTAAGCTAGCAAAATTGGTTTGGAATTATTTGGACTAACAGAGCATCAGAAACAAACAAGTTTAGATTTTAAACCTTCTGTGGTTTCAATAATACTTTTAAATATTTAATTAAATGATGAATCCAATTGGGTTGGTTAAACATTTCGTAAGCTTTCCAGAACATTTGAGTTTGATTTATTTGGATTCCTAAATCTCGAGATATTGAATTTCAAAGATAGGTCCAGTACTGTTTTTCCAGAGAAAAGAAATAGAAATTCCTTCTCTTCTGGATAATGTTGAGATTTCTGACAGGTGGGGCCTACTGGTCAGTGACTCAGTGTGTGCGTGGAAAAGAAAAAGACTGACGGGTGGGGTCCACTTGTCTGTCTAATATCTACAGCGAAGCGGTAGGGCACCGTTGGATCTGGATCCAACGGCCCGCGATCAAAGGCAACGGCGGCGACCAAAAACTGGCGGCGCCGCCGCGCCGGCGGCACGGTGGTGATCGGAGACTCACCTAGAAGGCTCGGATGATCGCGGAGATGAAGCAGATCGACGGCGGAGACTCGGGGAAGGCGATGGTGCGAGTGGCAGTTGCTGGGGAAGTCTCTGTCGACGGCGGCGATGTCGTGCACTTCGTCGGCGTCGGGCAGCAACTTCGGCGGAGCTTCGGGGTCACGTCGTGCACTAAAAAGAGGGAAAAAAGCCTGGGTGAGTGCGGTGAGCTTGGGCAACATCGTAGAGGGGTCAGAGGGTAGAATGGAAGGGTGTGGCGTCGCGGCGATGCACGACCTCAACGGCGGCGTCGGGTGCGGCAGTGCACTGCCCTCCAGCGGTGCACAGACTAAATTGAGGCGAGGGAGAGCGGGGGGAGAGGTGTGGTGTTCCAGTGAGGTCTCAGGGTGCTTTTATAGGCTCGGGGCGGTCCACGATGGTCGGGGTCTACGGCGGCGGCCATGGCGCGTCCACGGCGACCATTTCTGCGATTACACGGCGAGGGTGCAGAGACTCGTGGCGCCTTGGGGCTTAACGGGGTCCGGCAAGGTTCTAGAATCATCTAGAGGAGTGGTGCGTGTCGGGGAGCAGAGACGGGGGCCAATTTGCTCGGCGCCGTCCAATGCATCCGCGGCGGTCGTCGGGGAACATCGGCGTTAAGGCGACGGGAGAGGTGCCCGTTTTCTTCCCTGCGGTGCAGAGAGGTGCAGAGAGCAGGAGCGAGGGAGAGCGCGGCCAGGGGGTCCTGGCGGTGAAGAAAACGGCGACGACGGTGGTGGCGACACGGCGACGGCGTCGGGGCTGGAGTCGAAGAAGGTTTTGCAGAAAACCCCCTCCTTCCTCTTTTCCTTTTTATTTTAGTTTGTTTTCAAAAATCCAGAAGCTTTTCCTGGATTTAATTGAGGTACTTAAACATTTTAGAAAAAATTGCAAATAATTGTGGGGCCTCCCCATAACATGTAGAAGCTCCAAAAAATTGGCATTGCCAAATAAAATGTTTGGCAACATTTTCTTTCATAGTACTTTGTTTATGTTATTTTAATTTATTTCACTTGTTTTTATTTTTGAATTTTAAAACTAGTTCAAAAATAATATTTGAGAGGGGAAAGTGGTAGGAACAAAATGGGGAGTGTTTACATTACAACTCCACTGACTTTGGTTTGAAAATAATTGAGTTTGTTACTTGGAGATTTTCATGTGACAACTTGTCACTTTTATTTTTCTTGCTTTGATTTTATATTTTGTTTTCTTTCTTTCTTACTAGTGTTCACTAGTGCAAACACTCACACAACCAGCAAGAACAACATCTCAAGTAACAAAAGCAATTATCATACAATAAACAACAAAAAGTTTTTGTTGGCTCTCATTTTTGGAATATAATATTGATATAATTTTGGGATGTTACAGGGACAGTGACAGAAAGTTCTAAGGTTGCGGATGTGCTGTTGCCACTAGGGATAACCTAACAATGCTATGTCCACGGTCATATGTATTTGTTTACATTACGCACTTTACTTAATGCAATTATCCGTTGCTTGCAACTTAATACCAACGGGGAACTCGGATGACAACCCGGCGGTGGATTATTAGTCATAGATGCTGTTGGATAACGGTCTATGTATTATGTCGTAATGCCCAATTAAATATCATAGTAGTCATCATGTCATATATATGCATTGTCATGCGCTCAATATTCTGTCAATTGCCCAACTGTAATTTGTTCACCCAACACTTGTTATTGGAGAGTTACCACTAGTGTAGATAGCTGGGAACCCCGGTCCATCTGTAATCATCATTGCTTTTCCGTCAACTCCACGCAATCAACTATTTTCTGGTGCCATTGCTTCTGTGTTACTGCTACTGTTGCTCTCATATTACTGCTGCTTTCACATCACGTTTGTTACTAGTGCTTTCTCAGGTGTGGTGGAATTGACAAATCCGCTGCTAAGGCTTATAAGTATTCTTTGTCTCCCCTTGTGTCGAATCAATAAATTTGGGTTTTACTTCCCTCGAAGACTGTTGCGATCCCCTATACTTGTGGGTTATCAAGACTATTTTCTGGCGCCGTTGCCGGGGAGCATAGCTCTACTCATAAGTTCACCTGGGGAGTACTCTCCACCTCTCTCTCTGTTTTTATTTTATTTTGTTTTGTCTAGTTTACTTTTGTCTAGTTTTATTTTGCTTAGTTTATTTCTGTTTAGTTGTGTTTTGTTTAGTTTACTTTTGTTTAGTTTATTTTTGTCTAGTTTTATTTTTCTTATATACCCGAAAATCCATAAAAATTTAAAAACCGAAAATCTAAAAAAACTGTTGCTATGGAAGAACATGCTAGAACCTCTATGTTTATGGAAGCTAAAGAATTATATATAAAGTATAGAGAATCAAGAGAGGTAAAATCATGAGAGGCATGTTAAAAAAGTTAAATCAAATTGCTGAAATTTTGCTGGAACGCCATGATATAAATTGTTGCTCTGAACAAGATACTAAACATCTTAAATTCCAATGTGGCTTTAGTGAAGAAGTTTTAATTATGAACTATCATTGGAATAACTATATTCATTTGGAGCTGAACAAGTAGAACAATTTGTTACATTTATGGGAGCTTCTGAAATAGATTCCTTCATGGCTAAAAATTATGAAACTGTGTTGCTTGTAATAAACTTAAAGAAACGGTCTCTTTTATTCTTGATTATTGCCTAGAAAATTTCATATCATTGATTATAAAGAGAGACTCATTAATGCACAAGAATGCACTCACAATTTGCAGGAACCTGTAGAAGAAGAAACTATTGCTGAAACTGAAAGCTCATTGGATGAAAAAGAGGAGGAGAGTGATGAACAAAAGGAGGAAGAATGGAGTAGCTACCCATGCCTACCTTCTAATGAGAGTAACTCTTTATCTCTTACACTATTTGATTGCCCTCCATGCTTACCAAAGGAGGATGAATGTTATGTTCCTGTGATTCTCTTGAAATATTCCCTATGAGTAAAACTTGTGGAAATGATTATGCTACTGATATTTATGATAATCCATGCTATTTTGATAAATCTTATGATAATCCTTTATTTGTGCCTAATTTCGAAATGCATGGTAATGAGAAAGTTTGCTTAGAAAATGTTTATGATAAAGCTCTAGATGATGGTCCTATATTGGTTGATAATATTAATTGTACTACTAATGAAAATGGGATTGGAGAGGTCTTGACTTTATCTAGGAGTCCCATACCTCTTGAGAATGATCAATCATCTTATTATAAAATTGTTAAAAGTGGGTTTGAAAGTTTTAATCCCACTATTTTTGAGCTTGATAAGAATTATGTGTTTGTAGATCATGAAAAGCATGCTTTATGTGATAGTTATATTGTTGAGTTTGTTCATGATGCTACTGAAAATTATTATGAGAGAGGAAAATATGGTTGTAGAAATTTTCATGGTACTAAAGCACCTCTCTATATGCTGAAAGTTCTGAAGTTACTCTTGTTTTATCTTCCTATGCTTGTCACTTTGTTCTTTATGAATTTATTTGTGTACAAGATTCCTATGCATAGGAAGTGGGTTAGACTTAAATGTGTTTCGAATTTGCTTCTTGATGCTCCTTTTGCTTCATTTTCTATTTTTATGTGAGCATCTTTAAAACTATCAAGCCTAGCTAAAAGGCATTAAAGAAAAGCGCTTATGGGAGGCAACCCATTTTATTTTTCTGCAATTTTTCTTTTATTGAGTCAAGGAGGTTGTTTACTTCTGTAGCAACTCCTTTGTATCTTTATTTTCTCGCATTGTTGTGCCAAGAGTAGCCTCTAATGATAAGATGATGCTTAATTTTGATTGCTGCGCAGAAACAGATTTTTGCTGTTCACTGTACGAAATTCCTAAAATCACCAGATTGTTAATTAAATCTGAAAATTTTTGTGCGTAATCTTTATGAATGTCTGAAACTTTCATTAGTTCAGAGTTTCTCGATCTGAGCGTCGTAAGTGCCTCGAAAAAATTCGTCTTTGCGGACTGTTCTGTTTTAGACAGATTATGCCTTTTTATTTTTGCATTCTCTCTTTTACTAGTGTTGAGTGAAATTCTTTTTTGGGTGGAAGAGCTTCACATAACATCAGTGGCTGTAGCTAATGTTTAAAGTAACAAATCATATTGCGTCTTTATAGAACATGTGAATTTTTGATTATGCACTAACCCTCTAATGAGATCTACTTTGAGTTTGGTGTGACGGAAGTTTTCAAGGGTCAAGAGAGAAGGATGATATAATAGGATCAAGAAGAGTGAAGAGCTTAAGCTTGGGGAGGCTCCCATGGATCTCCCCAGCATATTTCAAGAAGACTCAAGCGTCTAAGCTTGGGGATGCCAAGGCATCCCCTTCTTCATCGTCAAAATTATCAGGTCATCTCTAGTGAAACTATATTTTAATTCTTTCACATCATATGTGCTTTTCTTGGAGCGTCTGTGTGCTTTTATTTTCAGTATTGCATTTTTATTTTCAATAAAGCTTGACTGGACCCTAGCATTCTTGATTGGGAGAGAACACGCTCCGCTTTTTCATGAGAATACTCCTATTCTTCACTTATATTTGTTGAGTATTCATATCTAGCGCTGTTCAGCTTTTAGCTCTTGTTTTCATGTATCTCTTGTCAGAGCTATTAGCTTTCTTTTGTAGAAAGTACTCTCTTGCTTCACTTATATTTGTTTGGAGAGTTGATGAAATAAATTGATTGGTGTTTGGTTGGTTCAGAAAATGTTGCATGTGGTAATTGGTATAAGGAAAAACTTGCTTAATCTTGTAGATCACTAATTTGGATAACTTGATGCTTGTCAATTGTTTTGAGTTAACAAGTAGATCATGATTAAATTGTGCATCATATGAGTTAAGCCTATTAGTGAAGAACTACCGTAAAGCTTGTTGAAAATTTGGTTTGCATCGGTGGTACCTCTAAGGTCTAGATATTTTCTAATAACAGGGTTTGGTTAACAAGGAAGACGGTATGAAGTCTTATAACGTTTGCAATATGTTTGTCATATAAAACTTGGTGTACGGGTTGATATTCTTGTTTGCTTACATAACCTTGCTAGCCTAAACTCTGTACTGAGAGGGAATGCTTCTCGTGCATCCAAATCCTTGAGCCAAAATCCATGCCATTTGTGTCCACCATAACTACCTATATGTGGTATTTCCTTGCCACTCCAAGTAAATTTTTCATGTGCTACCTTTAAATTATTCAAAATGTTATTATTCCCTTTTTGTGTCAATGTTTACTAGCTCATGAGGAATTAGTGTGGTTATTCTTTATTCTATTTGTCGAGTGGACTTTTACACCTGGACTAGTGGCATATACATCCGCTTATCCAATTTGCAAAAAGAGCTGGCAACGGGGTGCCCAGTCCCAATTAATTACAACTTTAACCAATTAATTCTCTTCACACTTTTGCCCTGATTCATCAGTAAGCAATGACAAACAGTGAAATACCTGAATGTGTGTAAACCAAAGAGAAAGAGGGATGATCTGCCTTGCTGGTAGAAATAACGTCCTTCATGGGAGCCGCTCTTAAAAGTCCGTTCGACAGGTAGAATACTGTTCTCACCCGCTACCATTCGTTGACAATTAACAAACACCTCTCAAAAATAGATACTCCTCCATGGTATGTGATTGATGGAAGGCACCCGAGGATTCGGTTAGCCATGGCTTGTGTTAGCAAGGTTGGGAGGAGTATCAAATATTTTATGCAATCTCTATATGCTTTCAAAAACTTAAAAGCTCTAGCACATGATTTAATCCCTGCTTCCCTCTGCGAAGGGCCTTTCTTTTACTTTTATGTTGAGTCAGTTTTCCTATTCTTTCTGTCTTCCACAAGCAAACACTAGTGTCAACTTTGTTACAACATGCGTTATATGCAATGTATTGGACTTGTTATACTACTTTGTGTTGACAATATCCATGAGATAAATATGTTGAAAGTTGAAGCAAATGCTGAAACTAAATTCTTCCTTTGTGTTGATTAAATACCTTTTGTTAGAAACTATTGCTTTATGAGTTAACACTTATGCAAAACTGTTTGATGCTTGTCTCGAAAGTACTATTCATGAAAACGTTTAGCTTGTGTGATTCATTGTTTACTCATTATCTATTTGGTAGCAAATTATAGACCATTGACTTGGATCACTTCATTCATTTACATGTGCCTTGCAATATTATATGATCAAGATTATGATAGTAGCATGTCACCTCAAAAATTATTTTGTTTTTATCGTTTACCTACTCGAGGACGAGTAGGAACTAAGCTTGGGGATGCTGATACGTCTCAAACGTATCTATAATTTTTGATGTTCCATGCTTGTTTTATACCAATTGCTACATGTTTTGCATCTACTTTATATCACTTTTATACATTTTTGGGACTAACCTATTAACAAGATGCCACAGTGCCAGTTCCTGTTTTCTGCTGTTTTTGTATTCCAGAAAAGCTAGTCTGGAAATATTCTCGGAATTGGACGAAAATTTACGGAGGCCCCTATTTTACCAGAAGACTCCATGGGCCAGAAGGACAAGTCCGGGGGAGGCCCGAGGGCCCCACACGCGGGCAGGGCGCGGTTGGGCCTTGCCCGGCGCCCTGGGGTGGTGTCGTCTCCTCGGTCACCGCCTCGCGACGCCCTTTGGACTATATATTGCCCCTGACCTAAAACTCACAAACAATTGACGAAACTCCCGAATACATCTCCGTGCTCCGCCGCCACGAAACTTCGTTTCAGGGGTCAGAAGGTCCTGTTCCGGCACCCTGCCGGGACGGGGATTGACCCCCGGAGCCATCTCCATCGACCACGCCGCTTCCACTTCGACTCCATGATGGTTTGTGAGTAGTTCCCCATGGACTACGGGTTCTAGCTGTAGCTAGTTGGTACTCTCTCTCCCATGTACTTCAATACAATGATCTCATGAGCTGCCTTACATGATTGAGATCCATATGATGTAATCGGTGTTGTGTTTGTTGGGATCCGATGAATATTGAATACTATGTCAAGTTGATTATCAATCTATCTTATATGTTATTTAAGATCTTGCATGCTCTCCGGTACTTGTGGTTGCCTTGATCAAGTAGTTGCCTGTATCTCCAAGAGAGAGTATTTATGCTAGATAGTGGGTTCAGCCTCCATTTAATCTGGGATAGTGACAGAAAGTTCTAAGGTTGCGGATGTGCTGTTGCCACTAGGGATAACCTAACAATGCTATGTCCACGGTCATATGTATTTGTTTACATTACGCACTTTACTTAATGCAATTATCCGTTGCTTGCAACTTAATACCAACGGGGAACTCGGATGACAACCCGGCGGTGGATTATTAGTCATAGATGCTGTTGGATAACGGTCTATGTATTTGTCGTAATGCCCAATTAAATATCATAGCAGTCATCATGTCATATATATGTATTGTCATGCGCTCAATATTCTGTCAATTGCCCAACTGTAATTTGTTCACCCAACACTTGTTATTGGAGAGTTACCACTAGTGTAGATAGCTGGGAACCCCGGTCCATCTGTAATCATCATTGCTTTTTCGTCAACTCCACGCAATCAACTATTTTCTGGTGCCATTGCTTCTGTGTTACTGCTACTGTTGCTCTCATATTACTGCTGCTTTCACATCATGTTTGTTACTAGTGCTTTCTCAGGTGTGGTGGAATTGACAACTCCGCTGCTAAGGCTTATAAGTATTCTTTGTCTCCCCTTGTGTCGAATCAATAAATTTGGGTTTTACTTCCCTCGAAGACTGTTGCGATCCCCTATACTTGTGGGTTATCAATCGTCAGCATATTGGAGAATCGGCAAATCACTGTCATGTGTAATTATAGGCAGACTGATTACACCATGGCATAACAGATCATTTACCACCACCTGAAGCAGCTCCGAGCCTAAGACATAAAGCAGAGGAGATAAAGGGTCTCCCTGTCTCACTCCTCTCTTACAAAGGAATTGTTTCCCAGGTACCCCATTCAACAGGATGGCCGAGGATCCAGAGATAAGAGGTTTCTCACCCAGTCCAACCATTTCTGATTGAAACCCATGTGTTGCAGCACTTGTATGATAGCATCATGTTCAATTGTGTCAAACGCCTTCGCAAAGTCTAACTTTAGTATGACGATAGGTTTCTTTGAAGCATGACACTGGAAGAGATACTCAAAGGACCAGGCCACACAATCTTGTATGGATCTGCCTTTAATGAACCCATATTGGTTTTTATGTACACATTTTAGAATCACCTCCTGTTGCCTATTTGCAGCAAGCTTTGTCAAGAATTTGAGACAGACATTGGTGAGGGAGATAGGACGAAAATCATTAACCTCCATCGGCACAGGGACTTTAGGCACCAGTGTAATGAAAGACCCGTTAATATTTTCCAACTTTAGAGTGCCAGCATGAAATTCAGCGCCAAGCGGTAAACTCATTTTGAATTATGGGCCAACATTTTTCACAAAGAGCCCATTGAAACCATCCGGCCCAGGGGCCCTGTCCGGTGGCATAGCAACAACAACTTCATCCATCTGTTTTTTAGTGAATGATTCAGTCAACTTCTCTAGACCATCCACTCTAGTGATCAGCCTTGGTAAATCAAATTGCATTTGAATGCCCTGTGAATTTCCCATTCTGTTCTTGTAACAAGTCTAGAGCATAGCAGCCATTGTATCATGATCAGAAATCTGCACCCCATCACTGTTTTTAAGCATTGAAATAGAGTTCCTACGGAACCTTTGGGTTGCCATTGCATGGAAGTACTTGGTGTTCTCCCCCTGTTTAATCCATCGAATGGTGCACCTCTTCTTCCAGTAAGCACAATCAGCTGCTAACAAAGAGTCCAAGTGCAGTTTCACTATCTTCCTGAAATTAAAATCGGGCCTATACAAAGGTCGTTGCTCTTCCAAGGAATCTAGCAGGAGGATGACACTATTGCTGACGAGGTGTACCCTCATCAAATCCCATGGTTAAGGACCTAGGGTTGAGATTATGGGGAGAGAACGTGGTAGTACTGGTAGTTTCGTCGGCTGACAAGCAGAGGCAAAGATTTACCCAGGTTCAGGCCCTCGGGTGGAGGTAAAGACCCTACTTCCTGCTTGTCTGTTATTGATCGCTGGAGATTATGAGATTACAAGGTGGCTCCAGCGAGATGACGATCTCGCAAGAGCTTTGGTGGTTCGAGTATGGCTTCTCTCTAGATCGGCACCCCTCCCAGCCTTTAAATAGGCTGGGTCTCGGGAGTTTGTAACTGACCTAGTTTACACATAAGGAAAGTATAAACCGACTATGTCTATGTCTAAACTTGGAAAGTACTCCATCTTGTTGGGCCTCTCGTCTTGGGCTTCGAGTCGTATCTTCGCTACTTGGGCTTTTAGTCATCACGTGCACCAGGTACCCTCACGGTAGGGTACCCGAGATGTATATCCTTGTCAGTAGCCCCCGAGTACTTGTCTGACTCGAAGAATCGGGCATGGACTCGTTCGTAAGTGCACGTCATATGCTTAGCATTATGTATACTATAATTGGAATCCCTGTATGAATAGCACATGTTGGCTATGTCGAGTATTTCATCGACTATGGTTTTTGCTTATGATGATCAAGGGATAATAGCTTAGCAGGCCCAGTTCACTCGACGGATCGGGACTGGTTAACTACATATTTGGGTAGCACCTTACTAGCTTTCAATCAAACTCGAGTCCCCGGACTCGAATCTGGAACAAACTGGTCAGATTCGACTAGGCCGCGGAGGTCTTACTGAGTCGATCTGCAGTATAACTTTGAATTTTACCCAACACGTCCGTCGGGATTTTTCATCATGTCTGCTGACACGGAAAGTATAAGGATTGACTTTGCTGGAACGGTCCTTAGCCCAGCTCGAAAGTTCGGTGGGTCTTACCTTTGCACTATGTATGCAACATCCGAGGTATTTGCGACGGACGCAACTCGGGAATGTTTCGAGTATGATTTTACATATGAACGTAGTCGATATATTCGTCGACTGACACTTTGACACCATTTTATCGGGTGCGCGACAGCGCTCCCGATGGGAGTAGCCCCGAGATTGTGCTTTATTACTTGTAATGGAGGATAATCTCAGAATCACCTGGTCCTGATCATCTTTAGTCGATTTTTTTTGATATGCTCCCGATGGGAGTAATATGTTTTTGATCAAAGTAACAGTCGAGTGACCATACACTCGAAAAACAATCGAGTGATTAATATGCTTTGGGCGAACCCGACATCTTTTCTGAACAAATTTGCTGCAATGACGTCAGGGATGACGTTTTATGGCGACTGCGCCACCTGACACGCGGTGGCGTGCGCTATGCTGCGATAGATGGGACGTGACACATCTTGTGGGCCCATTGTACAGCCGTTTGGACTGGATTTGACCGTTCAGGCACGATTTCTCTGGGGCCATGATGGTAGTTCCTAGATTCCCGTGCGTAGTGGGCGGAGTGGCCGGCGACGGTTGCCCTCCGTGGCTGCCACATGTACGGCTAGATTTGCTTATTTGCCCACGATCTCGCATCGATGGTGCAGATTCTTTTGCGTTTGAGGTTAAAAAGGGTGCGGCGGCGTAAATAGTGTTTTTACTTGCCATTTGCTCTCTGCCGCCACTGCTTCTTCTTCCTCCTCTCGCATTGCCATAGCCTCAGAGCGAAGCTTGTGCAACAACCTCCGCGATGACAAAACCTGCCACCCGGAAGGGCAGGAGTGCCGCGAGCACATCAGCAGATAGCGCCGCTGCCGCTGCCAGCGGTTTGAAGAGGGGTAAGGGCGCCTGGACCAAGTCCACCTGCAGCAAGAGGATGCTCGCCGGTCTGCGGAACGTCGGGCTGATCCCTGAGGATGCCTCGCAAGTGCGCATCCCCGGCGCCGAGGTAATCCCGCGCCCAGGCCCCAATGAGCGGGTTTGTTTTGTGGATTTTGTGAACAGGGGATTCTCCTTCCCTGTTCACAACTTTCTTCGTGCACTGATGCACGTTTATGGGGTGCAACTGCACGATTTTACGCCCAATGGGCTTTTGCACATTGCGTGTTTTTTCGTTCTTTGCGAGTGCTTCCTGGGCGTCGCACCCCACTTTGGTTTGTTCCGCCGCATCTTCAATGTCAAGCGCCAGCACAGCACCAAGGGACCTGGTGGTTTTGGAGTACAGGCTCGACCTGATGTCGAGTACTTCAAGATCAACTTCCTGGAGTCTGTGCAAGGATGGCGCCAGAAGTGGTTCTACATCAAGGATGTGACCATTGGCGCCCAAACCTTTGGGTTGCCTGCCTTTGACGCAGACGCCCTGGTAAAGAAGAGGCCATCCTGGATTGCCCAGCCGACCGGAGTCGAAGCCGAAGAGGCTGACAGTTTGATGGAGAAGGTGCTGAAGCTTTAGACCACTGCTGGTCGAGAGGTCACGGGCATCCACCTGCTAGCCATTATGGCCAAGAGGCGAGTGCAACCCCTTCGAGCCCGAGCACATGCTATGTGGGGATACAGTGGTGCTTCTGACCCAACCCGCTCACGCGCAGTAGAGCTTTCTGATGAGGAGGCGGAGAAGTTGGTAAGAAGCCTTACCAAATTGACTGATGAAGATCCCTGCGAGATGAACTCGCATGTGCCTCCTTATGAAACCAGCAACCCTTTACCAGAGGTAACAGTCGATACTATATCTCAGTTGATATGTTATGCATGTGTGATGTTGAATCCTTTGCTGTTTATTTGTGCAGGGACACAAAATGTATGAGTCGATGCCTCCCTTGCCAGAGAGCGGCCCAGTGCCAGACAATGAGCCTTTCGAGGCAGATTCTGATGATGAGATGGCCTCACTCGCCACCGCACACACGCCAGAAGCCGATGAGGGCGATGCTGAGGTGCAGGGCAAGCAGAAACGGTCGCGTGACGAGGAAGACACCGCTGACTTGGAGGAAAAGGAGGAAGACAGGACGGAGTCGATGACGGCACCACTCGAGATTCCCCGATTCGCTCGCTTCCCCCTCGACCACCGAAGAAATCGCGCCCGAGCATGGGTGTGCTTGCACCTGGTCGATTGTGCGACCTTACTGAAGAGTAAGTATTATGTGCATATGCTTTGTCATGTTATGAATAATACCACCTTGTATACTTATAATGTGTGAAACAGTGTTTCCTCGGATGAGGATATGCCTCCGCCACCTACGGCGGAAAAGAGTAGCGCAGCGTCCACTGCACGGACGCTGCCACTAGAGCAGGCGCCTACCCTGCGACTCCTGCTGCTACAGCCACAGCTATGCCACCCGAGCCGGAGGTTGCAGCAACTGAGAGCGGAGCTGCGGCTGCAGGTGTCCCTGCGTCGACTTCTTCCTTCTTGGAGCACGTAAGTTTGTGCTTGCCGTAGTTTTAATCCTCATCGAATGCGATTTTTTTGCCTAAACTCAGTTATTGAGTTATGAATTTGCCCATGTCGTGTACTTAGGCATTTGTGCGAGAGTTGCTGAAGGCTGATGCCAAGTATGTGCACAAGGAGACTGAAGCCGCCACCTGCAGCAGCAACTCGAAGTTGCAAAGAGTGCGTATCTCTTTATGCTATCACCACTTGTTGAGGGTGATTTCTCTTGCAGTCTGCTGATCATGTGTGTTTGTTTTTGCAGAGGCCACCACTGATCCGGCAGAAAATTTGAACAACGCCACCGTCGAGTGGCTGATCTGGAGAAGAGACTGGAAGCAGCCGAAGTTAGGGAGGAGTCGGCAATTGGTCGACTCTCTGCCGCCAGCACCAGCTTAACTGGTACAAATTTTTGCTCTGTTCCTTAGATGTTTGAGGTTTCTGACATATGGTGTTGATTATTTTGTCCATATGCTAGGCATGATGGATGGCCCGATTGCTACTGGCAAGCAAAGCCTTGGCACCTCACTTGATGAAAGTGTGGCTGTCTCGGAGGCTACCAGTAGCAGAGCAGGCGAGATGCTAACGCAGGCGGCAAGTGCCTTGGGCGCCCTCCATGGCAGCTTCTTCCCCGGTGAGGAGCTACCATCTTCCTTTGCAGAGCTGGTTGTAACACCTCGGCCTACCCCCGGGCCGGGCCTGTCACCCCTGGCAGCTCTCTAGGATCTCTAGACTGGCCCCACAGATCAACACCGGTCTTTTCTGCGCACTTTGTCCTCACTCGTGCGCACCCGGGAAGTACTTCAAGGTCGGTCACCCATCCTTGGGAGTGCTCCGAGCCAAGCACGCTTAACCTCGGAGTTCCTTCCAGATGAGCTTCCGGAAAAGAAGTTGCAACTTGTTGATATGAGTATTCTATCAATCATGTTAAGTCCTGAGCCAGGATCTCACACTGGTTGATTTATTCAAGCCTGAAGGGACTGCCGTCGCTGACTTCTGTCACGAGCAAATGGTAAGTGGTGCTCAGACTACTTTTCTCATGTTGCTCGCGTACGGAGTCGAGGCAGATTTTGACGCAGCCACGAAGAAGTTTCCACAGGGTCCTAATGGCAGAACCGTCGGGCTCGGCACTTGGATGGAAGCCGCCAAAACATATGCCCAACAGCTGGTAACAACTGTTGAAGAAAGGGCAGCCAAGGTCCAGGTAAAGAAAACTTCCTCCAAGAAGTCGACGACTTAGCCAGTGACCCCTTTGTTTGACTAGGTCTAGGAATTTCGTCATTTTGCTTTTGCTATATGTAAATTATCAGACATCGTATCTGTCTTGTTATGAAACATGAACTTCAGTGATCGGGAGGCGCAGCCCCTGAGCCTTTTGTTTGAGCTCTTTTATGCTTCCTTATGCATTGAATTATTCTGACTATAGAACCGAGCTTCTAAACCATCGACTGGCCCTGTTGTGGGTGGTTCTTCGAAGTCACAAAGCGTTAATGACCAGAAAATTATGGACTTTCTTCATCAAAAGCTTTCCGAAGTTACTCGCGAGCTGAAGGAAACACAAGATGCGTATGCTGAGTTGCAGTCGAGGCCATCCCCAACTACAGAGCGAGAAGCCTTTTTGCTTGAGGAGTTGGAGAGAGTAAATCTGCAACTCGAATGTAAGACATTTTTGGATCATCGAGATCTATTCTTTGCAAGGTGACTCGACTGGGCGATGATGAGCCCTTTGCTTTTGCGCAGGTGTTTGCTCTGACCCGATGAAGGAGGAGGCACGAATTCAGGATCGACTCGATGGTCATGCGAGTAGCACTGAGTACTCCGCCCACCCCTTCTGGTCAGACAGGGCGAAGAGCTCCATTTTGGTAAGGCTTCTGGACCGGGCTTGGTGCACAGCCATTCGACTGGAGACTTGCAGGTTGGCTTCATTTTGAGTCCACGAAGCTTTGTTTCCTTTGAATGAGCAACCACAGGGCCTTGTGGCTTTGCTGAAGAAATTTCGAAAAGGCAAGGCGATCAAAAAGTTTGTGAGCGAGCAACTGATTAGCGGGGCTAACGTTGCTCTTGCCTTTGTGCGATCGCACCTTCCGCACCTTGATTTGAAAAGGATTGCGATGGGACCCGCACCCCTACCAGGTGGTGGTCCTGTGCCGATGGAGGAGCACTACCAAGAGACACGAGTGGACGCATTGGTCCTAATCCATCGTGGGCTGAAGGAGGAGGAAAAATGGACCGAGCCCAAGGATGAACCTGTTGAGTAGGTTATGTGTATGGGGGGTGACCCCAAAGTGTAAAATGCAACACTTGTGATTATTGTACATTATTTGTTTATATGTATGCAGCCTCCGAGCCTGTTGAGCGGGGTGTATGAAGCAACTTGCTATAAAATTAGGACTATCCAGCCCCCGTGCATTTTGAGTGAGCTTGACAGAAATACTTTATAATATGAAACATAAGCTGCACAGCCCCCGAGTATTCGTGTGCGGCTGTGAATATTTGCAGTACTTGAAGCTTCACTTGATGCTTCTAGGCTCAACTCCCGAATAATTGAGTGGGGTTTAAACAACTTTTGTGTTTATGTATGATTTTTATGACCCAGCCCCCGAGTATTGGAGTGCAGCAGGGGTATTATGTTGTGAACAAGCGGAAGCGCATGCTTTTTATGATAGCGCAGCCCCTGAGTGCTCGGGTGAGGCTAATGTTGTGAAACCAAGTTATGCGAGTAGTAAGCAGGGAGAAATATGAGGAATCATGAATTATATTCCATTTTGAATGTTAAGCTGCAGGCCGCCTCATTAAAAACCTTCCAGTCCCCTTAGGTACCCTGGTAAGGAAAAGAGCGCGTCTGAAACCTGCAGCTATCCAACATATGTGCCTATTACATTGTGTGACTGAGTGATCTAAGCGTAGAAACAGCGCAACTGCGCAACGTTCCAAGGATTATGCGAGAGTTCTCCTGTCTTCGCGTGCTTCAGTCTGTATGCTTCACCACCAATGACCTCGGTGATGATGAAGGGACCTTCCCATGGAGAAGCAAGTTTATGCACCTTCTTTTGCTTCAGTCGAAGTACCAAGTCACCCACCTCGAAGGACATGGTACGCAGTCGACGGCTGTGGTAGTTGCGTAGATCTTACTGGTAGACAGCTGTGCGTGTAGCGCCGTGTTGCGTGCTTCTTCAAGCAAGTCGACTGAATCTTCGAGTGATTCGTTTGCGTCGTCTTCGTCATATGCTTCAACTCGCGGTGCACTGAACGTCACCTCTGGTGGTAGTACGGCCTCTGCGCCGTAGACCATAAAAAATGGCGTAAACTGTGTAGAAGCATTTGGAGTTGTACGCAAACTCCATAGTACCGCGGGAAGTTCATCTACCCAGGCACCTGCAGCCCTTTTGAGTGGCACCAGCAATCTCTTCTTGATGCCATTGCATACGAGCCCATTGGCCTTCTCGACTTGTCCATTAGATTGCGGGTGCGCCACCGATGCATAGTTGAGCAAGATATCTTGCTCTTTGCAGAAAGATTTGAATTCCTCAGCCGTGAAGTTTGTACCGTTGTCAGTGATGGTGCTATTTGGCACACCAAAGCGGTATATGATGGATTTTATGAAATTGACTGCTGTAGTGGCAGTCGACCTTGTGATGGGTACTGCTTCAATCCACTTGGTGAACTTGTCGACCGCCACCAGAAGGTGAGTATGCCCTCCATGGGAGGATTTTTTGAGTGGCCCAACCATATCGAGCCCCCACTGGGCGAAGGGCCAGGCCAATGGTATTGTCTTCAACGCCGATACGGGTGCGTGCGGCTTTGTGGCGATTTTTTGATAGCCGATGCACCTTTTGACTATGTCCTCCGCGTCTTTGAGTGCTGTGGGCCAGTAGAAGCCTGCGCGAAAGGCTTTGGCTACGAGTGATCGACTGTTGGCATGATGCCTGCAAGTACCTGCATGAATATCCCGAAGGATGGCTTGGCCATCTTCAAATGCTATGCAACGCTGGAACATACCTGATATGCTGCGTTTGTAAAGTTCACCGTTGATGACAGTGTATGCTTTAGATGTTCGAGTGACGCGCCTTGAATCTGTGAAGTCTTCGGGTACCTCGCCGCGGAGTATGTATGCGAGGAAAGGTTGAGTCCAAGTTGGCTCGATGAGGAGTACCTCGACTGGTGGGTCCTCTATGTTAGGTGCTTTGCTCTTGGCTGGTACGGCTGATGCAGGAGTTGCCCGCTTCTTTTTGATTGATCTGTGCTCGATGCGCTCGAAGAAGACACCAGGTGGCACTGGTGCTTTGGTCGCACCAATATTGGCTAACTTATATGCTTCTTCATTGCTCTCACGCCCTATGTGCCGCAACTCGCAGCCTTCGAAGCTGCCCTCCATGATGTTGTACAGGTCACGGTACGCAATCATGTTATCTGCGATTGCGTCGCATGCCTTCATTGTTTGCTGCACCACCAGATTCGAGTCGCCGTAGATCATCAGTCGAGTGCACCCGAGGGCTTTGGCCATCCTCATGCCATGGATCAGAGCCTCATATTCTGCTTCGTTATTGGACGGGAACTCGAACCCCATTTGTAGGATGTAGCGAGCTTGTCGCCTTTTGGTGATATGAGGATGACACCTGCGCCTGCGCCTTCATTTTCTTTGAGCCGTCGAAGTACATAGTCCAGGAGTTGGACACATCTGGTGCTCCTGGGAGCTGAGCTTCAATCCACTCGGTGTGGAAGTCAGGTAAAACTTGTGCTTTGATGGCCTTCGGGTAATCATACTTGATGTCTCTTGGTGCTAGCTCGATGAGCCATTTTGCTACTCGCCCAGTTGCGTTGGGGTTTGTGAGGATGTCCCCGATCTCTGAGGTGCTGATTACAGTGATCGGGTGCTCGGAGAAGTAATGCGTCAGCTTCCTTGAGCACATGAACACGGCGTAGGCCAGCTTCTGATAGTGCGGGTACCGCTGCTTTGATGTAGAGAGCACTTCACTCAAGTAATAGACTGGACGTTGTATGCTTTGGGCGTGTCCCTCGTCTCTGCGTTCGACCACTAGAACAGTGCTCACCACCCTATTAGTTGCAGAGACATATAGGTATAGTGGCTCGCGTTCCCTTGGTGCTACGAGGATTGGAGGGCTTGTGAGGACTCGCTTGAGGTCTGTGAAGGCTGCTTCGGCTTCTGGTGTCCACTCGACTTTATATGCTTTCTTCATCAGTCGATAGAACGGGAGTGCTTTTCGCCTAGCTTGCTGATGAATCGACTAAGCGCTGCCACTCGACCCGCTAATTTTTGCACGTCATGGAGCTTTGAAGGCCTTTGCATCGTCAAGATGGCCTGTATTTTCTCCGGGGTCCGCCTCGATTCCTCGAGCTGAGACTAGATACCGAGGAGTTGCCTGGCTGGCACGCCGAACGTGCACTTCTTCGGGTTGAGCTTGATGTGGAAGCGCTTGAGGTTTGCGAATGTCTCTCGCAAGTCATCGAGTAGTGTGTTTTCCTCTCTTGTGGTGATGACGATGTCATCTACATAGACCTGGACGTTTCGCCCAATCTGCTTCTTGAGGCATTCTCGCAGGCCCGCAGTTCCTCGAACGTTTTTGGGCGCTCACATAGAGGCTCGAAGTTTTTGATGAAGTCATCGCGGAAGTGATCCCACGAGTCGTACTTTGATGGAGGTAGGGCCTTGAGCCAGTCACGAGCTGTGCCTTCGAGCATCAGTCGTATGTATTGCATGGCCGTGGTGTTTGTACCTCGCTGGCACGCGACAGCTAGCCTATAGTCTTCCAACCATCCAGACGGTTCCTGTCGACCCGTGTATTTGGGCTGTTCAGATGTGAGTTTGAACCCTTTGGTCATCCGTGTCTCATGGACGCGTCGAGTGAAGCACAGAGCTCCATGTGGCTTGATGACGTGAAACACACGTTCGTTGGGAGACCCCAAGAGGAAGGTATGATGTAGTCAGCAGCAAGTTTTCCCTCAGAAAGAAACCAAGGTTATCGAACCAGTAGGAGCAGCAACTCTTCAGAAGGTTGTCAACGGCGCCAGAAAAATAGTGTTGTCGAGGGAGTCTGGACTGTTGACGTGGAATCTGCACACAACACAATCAAACTACTTTGCCCCAACGAAACAGTGAGGTTGTCAATCTCACTGGCTTGCTGAAAACAAAGGATTAAACGTATGGTGTGGAAAATGAGTATTAAATTGCAGAGAATGAAAAAGGAACAGTTTGCAGTTTGTGGTTGTTTAATCAGTGTAAAAGAATGGACCGGGGTCCACAGTTCACTAGTGGTGTCTCTCCATAAAAGATAACTAACATGTTGGGTGAACAAATTACAGCTGGGCAATTGACGAATAGTGAGCGCATGACAATGCATATACATGACATGTTGACTACTATGATATTTAATTGGGCATTACGACATAATACATAGATCGTTATCCAACAGCATCTATGACTAATAATCCACCGCCGGGTTGTCATCCGAGTCCCCGTTGGTATTAAGTTGCAAGCAACGGATAATTGCATTAAGTAAAGTGCGTAATGTAAACAAACACATATGCCCGTGGACATAGCATCGTTAGGTTATCCCTAGTGGCAACAGCACATCCACAACCTTAGAACTTTCTGTCACTGTCCCAGGTTAAACGGAGACATGAACCCACTATCTAGCATAAATACTCTCTCTTGGAGTTACAAGCATCTACTTGGCCAAAGCATCTACGAGTAACGGAAAGCATGCAAGATCTTAAATAACATATAAGATAGATTGATAATCAACTTGACATAATATTCAATATTCATCGGATCCCAGCAAACACAACATGTAGCATTACAATAATATGATCTTGATCATGTAGGGCAGCTCACAAGATCTAAACATGATGGCACAAAGTGGAGAGACAACCATCTAGCTACTGCTATGGACCCGTAGTCCAAGGATGAACTACTCACGCATCACTCCGGAGGCAGGCATGGCGATGTAGAAGCCTCCGGTGACGATTCCCCTCTCCGGCAGGGTGCCGGGAAGAGGTTCTGAACCCTCCCGAGCTAGGGTTGACGACGGCGGCGTCTCTGGAACTTTTCGTGGATATTTGCTCAGGTACTTAGGGTTTTCGCGTCGGGGGGAATAAGTAGGCGAAAGGGCGGCGGCTGCGGACCCCCGAGGGGCCCACACCACCCAGGGCGCGGCAGAGGGGGGCCCGCGCCCTGGCGTGTGGGGCCCTGGTGGCCCTCCTCTGCTGCTCCTTCGCTCCGTCAGGTGTGTTCTGGAAAAATAGGGACCCCGTGTAGTTTCGTCCAATTCCGAGAATATTTCCAGACTAGCTTTTCTGGAATACAAAAACAGCAGAAAACAGGAACTGGCACTTCGGCATCTTGTTAATAGGTTAGTCCCAAAAAATGTATAAAAGTGATATAAAGTAGATGCAAAACATGTAGCAATTGGTATAAAACAAGCATGGAACATCAAAAATTATAGATACGTTTGAGACGTATCAGCATCCCCAAGCTTAGTTCCTACTCGTCCTCGAGTAGGTAAACGATAAAAACAAATAATTTTTGAGGTGACATGCTACTATCATAATCTTGATCATATAATATTGCAAGGCACATGTAAATGAATGAAGTGATCCAAGTCAATGGTCTATAATTTGCTACCAAATAGATAATGAGTAAACAATGAATCACACAAGCTAAACGTTTTCATGAATAGTACTTTCGAGACAAGCATCAAACAGTTTTGCATAAGTGTTAACTCATAAAGCAATAGTTTCTAATAAAAGGTATTTAATCAACACAAAGGAAGAATTTAGTTTCAGCATTTGCTTCAACTTTCAACATATTTATCTCATGGATATTGTCAACACAAAGTAGTATAACAAGTCCAATACATTGCATATAACGCATGTTGTAACAAAGTTGACACTAGTGTTTGCTTGTGGAAGACAGAAAGAATAGGAAAACTGACTCAACATAAAAGTAAAAGAAAGGCCCTTCGCAGAGGGAAGCAGGGATTAAATCATGTGCTAGAGCTTTTAGGTTTTTGAAAGCATATAGAGATTGCATAAAATATTTGATACTCCTCCCAACCTTGCTAACACAAGCCATGGCTAACCGAATCCTCGGGTGCCTTCCATCAATCACATACCATGGAGGAGTATCTATTTTTGAGAGGTGTTTGTTAATTGTCAACGAATGGTAGCGGGTGAGAACAGTATTCTACCTGTCGAACGGACTTTTAAGAGCGGCTCCCATGAAGGACGTTATTTCTACCAGCAAGGCAGATCATCCCTCTTTCTCTTTGGTTTACACACATTCAGGTATTTCACTGTTTGTCATTGCTTACTGATGAATCAGGGCAAAAGTGTGAAGAGAATTAATTGGTTAAAGTTGTAATTAATTGGGACTGGGCACCCCGTTGCCAGCTCTTTTTGCAAGTTATTGGATAAGCGGATGTATATGCCACTAGTCCAGGTGTAAAAGTCCACTCGACAAATAGAATAAAGAATAACCACACTAATTCCTCATGAGCTAGTAAACATTGACACAAAAAGGGAATAATAACATTTTGAATAATTTAAAGGTAGCACATGAAAAATTTACTTGGAGTGGCAAGGAAATACCACATATAGGTAGTTATGGTGGACACAAATGGCATGGATTTTGGCTCAAGGATTTGGATGCACGAGAAGCATTCCCTCTCAGTACAGAGTTTAGGCTAGCAAGGTTATGTAAGCAAACAAGAATATCAACCCGTACACCAAGTTTTATATGACAAACATATTGCAAACGTTATAAGACTTCATACCGTCTTCCTTGTTAACCAAACCCTGTTATTAGAAAATATCTAGACCTTAGAGTACCACCGATGCAAACCAAATTTTCAACAAGCTTTACGGTAGTTCTTCACTAATAGGCTTAACTCATGTGATGCACAATTTAATCATGATCTACTTGTTAACTCAAAACAATTGACAAGCATCAAGTTATCCATTTTAGTGATCTACAAGATTAAGCAAGTTTTTCCTTATACCAATTACCACATGCAACATTTTCTGAACCAACCAAACACCAATCAATTTATTTCATCAACTCTCCAAACAAATATAAGTGAAGCAAGAGAGTACTTTCTACAAAAGAAAGCTAATAGCTCTGACAAGAGATACATGAAAACAAGAGCTAAAAGCTGAACAGCGCTAGATATGAATACTCAACAAATATAAGTGAAGAATAGGAGTATTCTCATGAAAAAGCGGAGCGTGTCTCTCTCCCAATCAAGAATGCTAGGGTCCAGTCAAGCTTTATTGAAAATAAAAGTGCAATACTGAAAATAAAAGCACACAGACGCTCCAAGAAAAGCACATATGATGTGAAAGAATTAAAATATAGTTTCACTAGAGATGACCTGATAATTTTGACGATGAAGAAGGGGATGCCTTGGGCATCCCCAAGCTTAGACGCTTGAGTCTTCTTGAAATATGCTGGGGAGATCCATGGGAGCCTCCCCAAGCTTAAGCTCTTCACTCTTCTTGATCCTATTATATCATCCTTCTCTCTTGACCCTTGAAAACTTCCGTCACACCAAACTCAAAGTAGATCTCATTAGAGGGTTAGTGCATAATCAAAAATTCACATGTTCTATAAAGACGCAATATGATTTGTTACTTTAAACATTAGCTACAGCCACTGATGTTATGTGAAGCTCTTCCACCCAAAAAAGAATTTCACTCAACACTAGTAAAAGAGAGAATGCAAAATAAAAAGGCATAATCTGTCTAAAACAGAACAGTCCGCAAAGACGAATTTTTTCGAGGCACTTACGACGCTCAGATCGAGAAACTCTGAACTAATGAAAGTTTCAGACATTCATAAAGATTACGCACAAAAATTTCAGATTTTTAACAATCTGGTGATTTTAGGAATTTCGTACAGTGAACAGCAAAAATCTGTTTCTGCGCAGCAATCAAAATTAAGCATCATCTTATCATTAGAGGCTACTCTTGGCACAACAATGCGAGAAAATAAAGATACAAAGGAGTTGCTACAGAAGTAAACAAACTCCTTGACTAATACTGAAAATAAAAGATAATGGGTTGCCTCCCAAAAGCGCTTTCTTTAATGCCTTTTAGCTAGGCTAGAAGATTTTAATGATGCTCTCATAAGAATAAGAGTTGAAAAACAAAAGAGAGCATCAAGAGGCAAATATCAAACACATTTAAGTCTAACCCACTTCCTATGCAAAGGAATCTTGTAACAAAATAAATTATTGAAGCATAAAGCAACTAGCATAGAAAGATGAAACAAATATACTTCAAAACTTTCAACATAAAGAGAGGTGTTTTAGTAACTTGAAAACTTTTACAACCATATTTTCCTCTCTCATAATAACTTTCAGTAGCATCATGAACAAACTCAACAATATAACTATCACATAAAGCATGCTTTTCATGATCTACAAACACATAATTTTTATTAAGCTCAAAAACAGTGGGGTTATTAAACCCACTTTTGACAATAGTAGTATAATTAATATCATTAGGCAATATAGGACCATCATCAAGAGCATTATCATATATAACATTAGGGAGCACATTTTTACTTTCTGCAATTTCCTCTTTTACTTGAGTCAAGGAGTTGTTACTTCAAATTTATCAAAAGAGATATTTCAATAGAATCATGACATTCAACAATATAGCACTTTCCTCCTTAGTAGGCATGGAGGGTAATCATATAATGTAAGAGTTAAAGAGTTACTATCATTAGAAGGTAGATCCTCCTTTTGTTCATCACTCTCCTCCTCTTTTCATCCAATGAGCTTTCAGTTTTAGCATTTCTTCTCCCACAGGTTCCTGAAAGGTAGCAAGTTGTTCTGGAGAATAATTTTCTCAAGAAATTCAGTGATATAAGGATTATCATTGTAATATTCAAGGCAATAACCAAGTATAGCATAATTCTCAGTTCTACAAGGAGCATCATCATTTTGAATATAACCAGCAATTTCATAGGCACCCTTAAAAACAAAAAATTCTTCAATTCGCTCAAGATTACCAAAGTCATAATTTCCTTTAGCATAAGCAGCCAAAGTTTCATTATCATTATAATCACATTGGAAAGGGAGGTGTTTATGCCTTCTACAACATAAAGATTCATTAAAGCAGTAGGATTCATCATAAGTAGAGCACAAGTTTTTAGCAAAATAATTCAATCTACTTATTTGTTCCCATAAATATTTCCCTTTTTGAGACAAGCGGTATTCCTTATAGTAATTATGTTGTTCCTCAACCCACTTAGCCAATAAGATTTTGTTTCAAACAGAGAAGACATTGATAGCAAATAAATAACTAGACATAATAACAAACCGAAATAAACTAGATGCAAGAAACTAATTTTTTTGTGTTTTTGATAATTGAAAGCAAACAAGATAAAATAAAATAAACTAAGCAAGACAAAAACAAAGTAAAGAGATTGGAAGCGTGAAACTCCCCTTGCAGAAGACTGCTGTCTCCCCGGCAACGGCGCCAGAAAAATAGCTTGATGACGTGAAACACACTTCGTTGGGAGACCCCAAGAGGAAGGTATGATGTAGTCAGCAGCAAGTTTTCCCTCAGAAAGAAACCAAGGTTATCGAACCAGTAGGAGCAGCAACTCTTCAGAAGGTTGTCAACGGCGCCAGAAAAATAGTGTGGGAGTCTGGACTGTTGACGTGGAATCTGCACACAACACAATCAAACTACTTTGCCCCAACGAAACAGTGAGGTTGTCAATCTCACTGGCTTGCTGAAAACAAAGGATTAAACGTATGGTGTGGAAAATGAGTATTAAATTGCAGAGAATGAAAAAGGAACAGTTTGCAGTTTGTGGTTGTTTAATCAGTGTAAAAGAATGGACCGGGGTCCACAGTTCACTAGTGGTGTCTCTCCATAAAAGATAACTAACATGTTGGGTGAACAAATTACAGCTGGGCAATTGACGAATAGTGAGCGCATGACAATGCATATACATGACATGTTGACTACTATGATATTTAATTGGGCATTACGACATAATACATAGACCGTTATCCAACAACATCTATGACTAATAATCCACCGCCGGGTTGTCATCCGATTCCCCGTTGGTATTAAGTTGCAAGCAACGGATAATTGCATTAAGTAAAGTGCGTAATGTAAACAAACACATATGCCCGTGGACATAGCATCGTTAGGTTATCCCTAGTGGCAACAGCACATCCACAACCTTAGAACTTTCTGTCACTGTCCCAGGTTAAACGGAGACATGAACCCACTATCTAGCATAAATACTCTCTCTTGGAGTTACAAGCATCTACTTGGCCAAAGCATCTACGAGTAACGGAAAGCATGCAAGATCTTAAATAACATATAAGATAGATTGATAATCAACTTGACATAATATTCAATATTCATCGGATCCCAGCAAACACAACATGTAGCATTACAATAATATGATCTTGATCATGTAGGGCAGCTCACAAGATCTAAACATGATGGCACAAAGTGGAGAGACAACCATCTAGCTACTGCTATGGACCCGTAGTCCAAGGATGAACTACTCACGCATCACTCCGGAGGCAGGCATGGCGATGTAGAAGCCTCCGGTGACGATTCCCTCTCCGGCAGGGTGCCGGGAAGAGGTTCTGAACCCTCCCGAGCTAGGGTTGACGACGGCGGCGTCTCTGGAACTTTTCATGGATATTTGCTCAGGTACTTAGGGTTTTCGCGTCGGGGGGAATAAGTAGGCGAAAGGGCGGCGGCTGCGGACCCCCGAGGGGCCCACACCACCCCAGGGCGCGGCAGAGGGGGGAACCGCGCACCCTGGCGTGTGGGGCCCTGGTGGCCCTCCTCTGCTGCTACTTCGCTCCATTAGGTGTGTTCTGGTAAAATAGGGACTCCCGTGTAGTTTCGTCCAATTTCGAGAATATTTCCAGACTAGCTTTTCTGGAATACAAAAACAACAGAAAACAGGAACTGGCACTTCGGCATCTTGTTAATAGGTTAGTCGCAAAAAATGTATAAAAGTGATATAAAGTAGATGCAAAACATGTAGCAATTGGTATAAAACAGGCATGGAACATAAAAATTATTGATACGTTTGAGACGTATCATGGCTCGGGATCTCGATCAGAGTATGAGTCGCTACTGTAAGATCTGCGTGATCTGCTCCTGGACCTGCGTCTACGCGAGCCACTTCTTTCCTTCGAGTGGTGGCGGCGACCACTGTGATTATGCTCTTCCCGACGCGTGTCGACTAGGGCACGGTCTCGACTCCTACCTGGAGTTTTTGGAATTTGGCGTATGGACTTCGCCGCTAAGGCGAGTGATTTGATCTGCTGGCGATGCAGTTTTGCATTGGGGTCATCAGCTGGAGGTTTGATTGCCTCTAGGTACGCTGCAGCGGTGAAGAGGGCACCCGCAGCTGTTTTGGGTACTGGCACTCCTTCTTCGTCGTATGTCATGAAAGAGTTGCCTAAGTTGCGGGTGAGCGCCGCCCTTTCGTCTGGCGAGAGATGGGACAACCTTGATCTGGGTCCTGTGTCTGCTCGCCCAGTGGAGCTCAGGGAGAGTTGTCTTCTTCGCGCACTCGATAAGCTAGCTTGCTTTTTGCGTTCTTCGAATATTGCTCTGACCTGCCGCAGTCAAAGTGATTTCTGCCAGTTGAAGTACTTGAAGGTCAGCGTCTCCTCTTGTGTTGCATCTGCTGGCATCATTGTGCACTCCTTGATGACTTTGTCTGCTTTTGCTGCCATCTCAGCAGTGATTGTGAGAGTTTTGACTCCGTCCGGCATAGTGACTGTGCACGGGAATTCTGTAGGCCTGCGGCTGGCCGCGGCATCTGATGATTCTGCAGCGATGGCGATGTAAACCTGCTGGGGTATCACCCGAGGGTATGTATGTGTGTCTTCGAATCCCGTCATGGACTCGACCTCTTCATCGAGACTCATGTCTGAGTCGATATGTCACAGACATTGGTGAGGGAGATAGGACGAAAATCATTAACCTCCATCGGCACAGGGACTTTAGGCACCAGTGTAATGAAAGACCCGTTAATATTTTCCAACTTTAGAGTGCCAGCATGAAATTCAGCCGCCAAGCGGTAAAACTCATTTTGAATTATGGGCCAACATTTTTTCACAAAGAGCCCATTGAAACCATCCGGCCCAGGGGCCCTGTCCGGTGGCATAGCAACAACAACTTCATCCATCTCTTTTTTAGTGAATGATTCAGTCAATTTCTCTAGACCATCCACTCTAGTGATCAGCCTTGGTAAATCAAATTGCATTTGAATGCCCTGTGAATTTCCCATTCTGTTCTTGTAACAAGTCCAGAGCATAGCAGCCATTGTATCATGATCAGAAATCTGCACCCCATCACTGTTTTTAAGCATTGAAATAGAGTTCCTACGGAACCTTTGGGTTGCCATTGCATGGAACTACTTGGTGTTCTCCCCCCCCCCTGTTTAATCCATCGAATGGTGCACCTCTTCTTCCAGTAAGCACATTCAGCTGCTAACAAAGAGTCCAAGTGCAGTTTCACTATCTTCCTGAAATTAAACTCGGGCCTATACAAAGGTCGTTGCTCTTCCAAGGAATCAAGCAGGAGGATGACACTATTGCTGACGAGGTGTACCCTCATCAAATCCCATGGTTAAGGACCTAGGGTTGAGATTATGGGGAGAGAACGTGGTAGTACTGGTAGTTTCGTCGGCTAACAAGCAGAGGCAAAGATCTACCCAGGTTCAGGCCCCTCGGTGGAGGTAAAGACCCTACTTCCTGCTTGTCTGTTATTGATCGCTGGAGATTATGAGATTACAAGGTGGCTCCGACGAGATGACGATCTCGCAAGAGCTTTGGTGGTTCGAGTATGGCTTCTCTCTAGATCGGCACCCCTCCCAGCCTTTAAATAGGCTGGGTCTCGGGAGTTTGTAACCGACCTAGTTTACACATAAGGAAAGTATAAACCGACTATGTCTATGTCTAAACTTGGAAAGTACTCCATCTTGTTGGGCCTCTCGTCTTGGGCTTCGAGTCGTATCTTCGCTACTTGGGCTTTTAGTCATCACGTGCACCAGGTACCCTCACGGTAGGGTACCCGAGATGTATATCCTTGTCAATTGCATTGCTTGATTAGAAGCTTTAGTTTAGACAGACTTTTATGCCATTTCTTCAGACTAAATCTTAAACCCTTAAGCTTATCAACCACAACCGCAGAAATATGGGCTTCGGTGGAAACTTTCTCCCGTGATTGAGCAACACAATCTCTAAAACCAGGCATATCAACCCAATAGTTCTCAAAACGGAAGATCTTAGCCTTTGGTATTTTTGTGTCAATGTTTACCACACAAGGAACATGATCTGACCCAGTTTTAGCAAGAGTAAAAACCATGGCGTGACCTGATTCATTTGCCCCTTGCCCCATCCTTCTGTTTCCTCTCGCCGGCGAATCGCACCATCGCCGCCGCCCGTCATACACACAGGGCCCCAGCGACCATGCAGGCCTGCTTGCCGCCGCTCCCCACCGGTCTCCGCCTTAGTTTTACGGCGGTGCAGCTAATTCAGTCGGCTCCGCCTCTTCCTCCCTCACGCCCCGCACACAAGGTGTTCGACCGTTCGCTAATAGGCTCGTTTGATTGATTGTTGATTTGTGGCCTAGTTTCATTGCTTTATTTTGTCCAATAGGCTATGGATAGTGACGACGAGTTCATGTTTTTTCCAAATGATGGGGGAGACTGCTGGCCTTGAAGCCGACAACGAAGAAAACAAGTTGGTCATGGTCGCTCTTCTAGATGCGCAAGTGGTCGGGATTGACATTGTGCCGAAGCTTGGAGGATCAGCGAAATGGCGGCTGGCCAACAAGAACCGTTATAGGGCAGCTTGTCACATGCTCTTGTTCAATGACTACTTTACCGAGAACCCGGCGAACTTCCTCATGAATTTCGCCGGCGCTTTAGAATGAATAGGGATATGTTCAGGAGAATTGTGTATAGCGTTCGGGAATATGATGACTACTTCGAACTGAAGAGAGATTGCACCGGGCTTGTTGGATTTTCGTTCCTTTATAAATGCGCGACTGTCATACAGTGTCTTGCATATGGAGTTCCCGCAGATTCACTGGATGACTATCTCCGTATGTTTGAGTCCACCATCGTCAAACCACCTACAGGTTTTGCAGGGCAGTGGTGAAGTGTTTGGCGAGAAATATATGAGAGCACCAAATGCGGCAGACACATCTCGTCTCTTGGCACAACGCAAAGCAAGAGCATTTCCGAGGACGCTTGGAAGCATCGATTGCATGCATTGGAATTGGAAGAACTGCCCATTCGCTTGGAAAGGGATGTATAAGTCAGGACATCATGGATCATGCAGTGTCATACTTGAGGTTGTCACATATTATGATCTTTGGATTTGGCACGCATTTTTCGGCATGGCCGGTGCTCACAATGACCTCAATGTGCACTCTCCGGTGTTCCTCAAATTTGTCAAGGCCACGCTACGGAGTGTAGGTATGTGGTCAATGGCCATGACTATGACAAGGGGTACTACCTTGCCGATGGCATCTATCCTAGTTGGTCAACATTTGTGAAGACTATACGTAAACCTGTCGGCGAGGCAAAATTCCATTTTACAAACATGCAAGAGGTTGTCCGCAAAGATGTGGAGCGGGCATTTGGTGTGATCTAGGCTAGGTACCATTGTTTTTCTTGGTCGCTAGATCAAATGTGTGAGATAATGAACGATTGTGTTATCATGCACAACATGATCATCGAGAGTAAGCGAGATACGAAGAGGCCATTTGATCAACGAGGTGTTTGATTATCAGGGCCTATGGCCCAGCCACAGCCGGGTGTGCTGGCGCATTTTCTGAATTTCTTGCCATATATCGGGAAATTCGTGATGATTTGGGGTGTTGGTTTGGGGGGCGCCGCCCCCCCCCCCCCCAATTGGGCCTCAATTAGAGGATGCCGGACACAAATTTGTAGGGTGCTGGTGGAGATGCTCTAACAGGAAGCACCGAGACTGTAGTGGGCACGTTTTTAAATAAAAGGACTATATGGGGGGAGTATTTTGCGCTTGATCTAGTTATTCCTTCTCTTAGTTCTAACACTTCAAACAGAACATTTAAATTTTGTGATAGAGCACTATTGCTCCTGAAGGTTATGGGAATCGAGAACATAGTTGGAGAAAACATTAGCCAACAATTCTAGAGTTCGCCACGTGGAAACAACTAGCTAGAACAACAATGGACGCAACCCTAGCTGCCTCCCGGGTCGTCCCCGCCCGGGTGACTCCAGAGGAACCTTCCCCGTGCCCTCCAGCCCCCCTCACCGGCGTGCTCCTGGCCGTCGCCACCGCCGAAGCCGGCGACGGCGGCGACGCCCTTCACGCCAAAGGACGGAGGGGAGGAGAGTGCACCGCAGCGGCGGCTCCATGGGCGGTAGTGGAGTGGTGGTGGTGATTCAAGTGTGGCATGGCCTTGGAGCCGGGGCTTGAAGCCGGAGTGGCGCCTTGGCGACGGATGGCGCGCAGCGTCGGCATCAACCTTCAGCGGCACGGTGGTAGATCAGATCTGGGCCTTAGGGCCCGATCTGGGCCTCCTGCCATGGACGGTTTGTGGTCGTGCGTTGCGGCCGCCTTCTCCGTTGCTGCTCCGACCGGCAGCGGCGGGGCCTACTACTGTGCTCGAATAAAGGCGGCGGTACTAGGGTTCCTCTTGCGCCAGGACGATGATCTGATGTCCTCCTCGATCTGGCCGGAGTATCGGGTTCCGGAATGCTCCGCCGGTGAACTTCCATGTGCGCGTTATGCCTGAAGATTGCAGGATCGGGTGTGATTCGGTCGTGCCCATTGGTTCTGTGTTAAGGAGGGAGCGGCGTGAAGCTCTGCTACCTGTTGCCATCATAGGATATGTTTAGCTCCATGGTGAAGTCAGAGGCGGAGAATGTACGTCATGGAAGCCGAGATTGGAGTACTGGTAATGGTGATTGGAGCCTTTGCGGCGATGAGGAACTTGCTTGGGGTTTCGGGATTCGTAGCAGCGGTATATAAGTGGAGGCGACAACACAGGTGAAGTTCAAAGTCTTACCTTTCAGGGTAAAAATCCAAATTCTGACCTTAATTGGTTGTGCCTGGCAATGGCCTTACGGAAGGCATTGTTTTGAGAGCGGGGAGTGTGAAAACCCAAGATCTATTATCGGGCGACGACGACGATTGTACACTGTTTCCTTCTTGAAGTCATCGCTTTTGGAGAACTTGGACATTAGGTATTGTATTGGTGGTGCTTGTGTTCCTGCTGAAAGAACTGAAACTCTATAGTGGGACTTTTCTTTTTTAGCATGTTTTTTTTTGGCTGTGTGTATCCATAATGTCATTCGGGTATTGTGTTTTTCAGAGGCGGGTGTAATATCTCCGCGATATTAATATATACTCTTTATTAAAAAAAACTTCCGTTAAGGATAGATGCCGTGGATAATAGACTTTTTGTTTGCACGGAATGAACGTCCAATTAAACAAGATCCGATAGTTAGTTAGCCTCGTGAACTTGTGGCCACGTTTAGTTGTTCTCTTTTTGTTTGGCTCGCCAATCCTATGTGACAATTATATAATTTTCTCCTTGCAGAGACAACATATCTTCCTCAGATTCCTTTATATATATGGCCTCATCACGCGTGGTGGCCGCAAATCCATGCCTAAGCACCCAAGCATAAGTACTGCTCAAGATAATCACAGTTTGAATAGAATCTCTATGCATGTGTCTCGCCAGTACGTTTGCCCACTGCACTCACATGTTCATGATCCCTCACTGACAACTGTCTGCAATCAAACCATGCATCCACAGGCACAATAACAGTTGCAATTACATAATCATGGCAAGGACATGCAATTGGCTACCTAATCCGGCCTTGTTAATTCCATGCCCCGTTTAATCAGTGGAATCTTGGACTAGTGTCGCCTGAATGCAAGTTAGCACTGACCACGGGTACAGCCGCACATTACAGCACAGCACAGCATTTAGTCTGCAGGTGCCATTGCACATGGACGAACGGCGGATAGGACACAACTAACTTGCATTCAGGAAAAGGCTAAGCTCTGATTGTATGATGCATGGACCCAAGTACTCCCTCCGTTCCAATTTAATCGACTTGCTATATGTCACATGTGGATGTATTTATACATGTAATATGTCTATATACATCCACATTTAGTGAATAGCAAGTCAATTAAATTGGAACAGAGGAAGTAGTAGCAACTTGGGTCTATTATTGACGGAAGAGCTGTCCGGTTCAATGCGATCACGGCGTTCTGAGGCTCATTAGTCAAACGAGCTAGCTAGCTTGATTGACGTACTCCTTGACCTCGAACCCCCTGCGAACTTAAACAAGCTGTTGTTAATGAGGAGTTTTTTTTTTGGAAAGAGAAAATCTAGTTAAATTTAGGGTTCAAATCCACAAATTTACAAGGGGTTTCAGAAAAAAAAATCCACCGTGGGGGGAGCCATGGCCCTAGCGTGCCCCTGACTCTGTCCTTATAGATGCACACATCTTTTTATTGAAAAGTTAATAGTTCAGAGTTTACACATCATGGATCTCGAAATGTCTAAATATAAATGAAGCCACAGGAAAATAAAAAAAACAAGCCATTTAAGCATCTTGTAGATTCTACTAGGCTGACAGAATCCTTGGTTGTAAATCTCCATTCCACCCGTACCCAGAGTGGTGAATCTGGAATCCATATGCGCCCGTTACTCCTCCGGGAAAAGGAAAGACCATTTGCGCATCTAGTGTGTGGCCATAGAAATTGTATGAAATAAATTAACAAACCCATTTCTTAAAAGACAATATCATTTATGCAGTTCCAAACTAAAACATAAGTTCCAATCGAAATATGTGCTTTGGTTTTCTTTCCTATCTCGTTCAGCCAGTTTCCGAATATATTAGTGACATTGACACTAGCGGGATGATACAAAAAGAACACCGCCTTCCAAATAAGGCGGGCAAACAGTCAATCAAAAAAAAGTGATTAATAGACTCGTCGTAGCCATAAAAATCACATTTCTTGCACCCGTTCAAGTTTCTCGTACTCCCTCCGATCCATATTAGTGGGCATAGCTTTGTCTAAATTCATATGTATCTAGTTAAATATTTAGACTAGATACATGTGTATCTAGTCAAAGTTGTGCCCACTAATATGGATCGGAGGTAGTAGCAATATTACGTTTTGTTAGGATACCTTTTCTACGTAGGAACAACATAAAGATCATAAAAGTTCCAGATGAAGTCAACTTTCATACGAATATTATTGCTCATGCATGTAAAATGCCAGCTAGCTACAATGTACAATGCCACGGGGTTTGTCCATTCTTGTTTAGCAAATGCCCTAGTGCTTGCCTTCAAACCGTGGTGCATTGCCAACTTACTCAGAGCGGTGAATCACTCACGGGAGAGACGACACATCGCGTCGGCGCTCTGGATAGCAGGCGCCGATTCTGGCCGGCTTTGGGCACGGAACCCCGGCTCCCGGCAATCATCGTACGTACCGACTACATACGACTAGTCCCCACGCGGCATCCGAAAAGCGCGCAGCCTTAATTTTCGCTTTCTTTCCGTGCTTAAAAACGGAAGAAACTGGGGTGAGCACCGGGCTCACCCCACGCTCGGTGCGCCCCGTCTTGGACGGCTGGGATCGCACGGGAAGCTCGAGTCCGCATCGCGGCGCGGCTCACCGCGGCGCACGTGGCGGGGCGCACCGTGAGCCCGGTGCCCACCCCAGTTTTTTCCTTAAAAACGGGCACTGGTCCGTCGTCGACACGCCGCACCGTTGATAAGAAAATGTAATGGTTTTTTTTTTCAAGCGGTACATATTGGGAAGAATTGCTGGAGTGTTTGAGTTGTTTTTTTTTTTGGTGAAAAATTCGTGTGAATTTTTGAAATTTATTTTTAAACTTAGTAAGAAATTGAATATTTTGTGGAGGAAAGTACTATTCATGGGAATACATTTTTCGTGCATATTCGTAAACATGTTTTGCATTATTCTATTTCATAGAATTGAAGATTTTAATGATGCGAATTGCTGAATTTTGTTTTCGAATTTGGGAGGGTAAAATCAAATTTATTGAATTCTATTTGCAAATATACGGGGAAAGTTGATTATTTATTGTGGAGGAATTTAAATCTTGTGAATTGTTGGAATCTATTTTGGAAATTAAAAAGAAATTGAATATTTTGGAGAGGAATAATTATTTGGGGTAGTAGTTTTTTTGTGCATTTATGTAAACATGATTTGCATTATTGTAATTCATAAATTTGAAGATTTTAATTATGTTAACTATTGAATTCTATTTTCGAGCTTTAAAAAAATTATATTTGTAAGAATTTAACGCGTCGTCACGACGCGATTTTTTTTTTCATAAATTTGTAAGATAATTTCATAATTAAAGAATATGTATTATGTGAGTGTTTGTTAAATTTAAATTATTTCATAATTAAATGAAGTTCACGTAGATTGTATGTATGTATTAGCCAATCCCAAATTGTTTAATTATGTCTGTATTTTGGCGTTAGTAAGTATCATTTTTTTCTTTGAGCACGTGGATATGTTTTGGAGTATTTCAAATATTTTAGTGGTTTGAAATGTTTAATTATGTTTCTTTTGTGTAAATGATATTTAATTTAAGTATGTTGTTAGTGGTAATGCTTTTTTTTTAGTTAACAATTTGGGAAAGATTACTTATATCGGCGTTATGCCGCGATTTTGTTAGTTAGTATTTTTCCATAAATTTGCTAGGTAACTGCATAATTAAAGAATATATATTTTGTGATTGTTTAGTAAATTTTATTTACTTCATAATTAGATGAAGTCTACTAAGATTGTATGGAAAGATTCGCCAATTTGAATTGTTTAAATACGTTTGTATTTTGCCATTAATAAGTATCAATTTTGTTTTCCTTTTTTTTTTGAGCATGTCGATATGTTGTGGAGTTTTTCTTATATTTTAATGGTTTGAAATGTTTAATTGTGTTTATATTTTTTAAATGGTATTTATTTTAAATATGTAGTTAATGGTAATGTGTATTTTTTTGGATTCGAGTTCCAATTCGGGAATGTTTACATACATTGCATCGAAATATTGACTATTTTTGAATTGTTTAATTATGTTTTGTTTCGTGTGTTGCATGTTTTTTTTTGTAAGGACATTTGTATATTTTATCGTTGTTGAAAATAATTAGTAAATTGGAAATGTGAGCATGATGATATATTTTAGAGTTGTCGAAATGTTTTTTTTATTTTGTAAACAATTTGAAATGTTGAAGTTTGTATGTTGTACTAATGTTAATCAAATTGTAATAGTCGAATGCCATAAATATGAATTTGAATTCCATAATGAGGGAGAGCGCAATTTGTGAGATAATTTGTGAGGTATATGTATTTTAGAGTATCTCTATTTTTTTTAGCAAGTTGAATTTTATAGTGCGTTGCATGAATTTTGTGTGAGAATTTTGTTATATTTTATCGTAATATGTAGCATATTGGAATTGTGGGCACGGTGCTATATTTTAGAGTTTTTGAAATGCGTTTTTATTTCGTAAGCAATTGCAAATGTTGAAATCTATTTTGTTTTTTTTTCCTTCTCGTGCATTTCGATGTGTTGCAATGTATTTGGAAATAAGTAGCAGAAATAAGTTGTACATTACTTTTAATTTTTGAAATGAGTTTGCATACGAAGGTAGTGAAAACATTTGTCAATTTTTTGTATTTGGAAAGTTGTATTTTTTTTGGGAAACGAAAATTGGAAAAAAAAGGTGGGAAAAAGAAAAAGGGCCGAGCCAGCTGCGAGGCAGCCAGCCCAGCCCAACAGGCGGCCCAGCTGGCCCGCCCAGGCCCTCCGCGTCGTCACGCCGACGTGAGCACGGGGCGGAGCAGCCGCGGCGTGCGCGGCGGTGACGCCGACGCCGGCGCGGAAACGCCGCGACCGGCGACGCGTGCGCGGGCTCATCGAGTGCGCGTGGAGACGGGGTAGGCATAGGTGGCGGCGCTGCCGCCTCTAGGTGCCCGGAGCGTCGCGGACGGCGAATTCCGCGGCCGCGGCCGCCGAGGACGGCGAGGACGATTGCGCCGGCGACGCGGCGTCCCGGGACGTGAAACTGGGCGAGGATGGAGGGGCGGCCACGGCGACGCGCGCCGTGTGCGCCGATTTGAAGAAGTCGGAGCAGAATGGTGGGGTGGGGCGGCGGCGCCGGGAGTAGAAGGAGGAGGAAAGGGGTGTTGTGCGGCCGTTTTGCGAAAAAGAACCCGTATTTTAACGAAATTGCAAATAGGTCCCTGGAGCCGAATTTTCTGAGAAGAACATGAAATTTCCGCCCCCCCCCCCCCCGCGTGCTTTTTCGCAAAAATCGACGGCGCGCTGTGTGGCTGACGTGTGGGCCCCACCGCTGCACTGTAGATACTGTAGATTTCCTACAGTAATACTGTAGCTAAGCTACAGTGCGCGGAGCGCTGTGGGCTCGTCAAATCTTTGGTCTTTCATATAGTGTAGTAAGTGAGCAAACAAACTGAACACGAGGCAGAGAGAGCCGACCAGGCCACGAGTCGGAACAGGAATATCCGACGCGACGACGACGATGTTCAACTCCCACTCACTGTTGGCCGTGGGTCGGCAGGAGAGATCTGGGACTGGGAGCGCCCGTGATTCCTGCGCGCAAACGGCAGAGGAGATCGATCGATGAGGTCGGGCCGGCCAGGAGAGTAGTAGGCTAGGCTAACCCACGCGGCGTACGTGCGTGAGTATGTCGGTCGGGTGAAAACGGTAAAGAAACTGCATCTTGGACAGAACTTCCCCGCCGCCCACCCGTCTAGCTTGGGAAAGAATTGCCTCACTCGTCCCTCGCTCGCCCGGACAGGCAGACAGGGGTCACGCCCCATCTCGCGCCTCGTGGTCGGTAGTGGTACCAAAAAACAAAACACAACACGCATTTCAAGAAATGGAGTATGCCGAATCTTAAACTAGAGATGTAATCATACAGCAGTGGTTAAAATACAGTTTGGAAAAGGGCTGCCCTGATTTGCAGCGATGAACATGGAAAAGGGCCACCTAACTCACTGCCCTTTGAGCACATGCGCGTGGGCCCCATACGTGTCTCCGCTACTGTGCTCCCATGCGCGTACACCTGTGCCTACTCGTGCCATCAGATGCCAATGCTTGCTACTAGTATATTGCTATTAGCAATCGACCGCCCTAGATTTCATGAGCAGAAGAAGTAAGAAGAAAAATACAAGGGTTTGAGTTTGTTTTTATTTCTGCTATGCCCTATCTATCTCCGAGGTGACGAAATGATTCCCGGGAGCGGCATAGCACACATGCAGTCGTCCCGCGCCGCACCGCACAGCAAAGTGGTCACGCACGCACAGGTGGAACCCATCAGGTACCGGTCCTGTGAGGAGCCACGCCCCCGATATGGACGGATCACGCTGCCGCGCTCTAGCTTCCGAACCGATCGAGAACCAATGGTAAAAAAACGGATACGGACAGTCCGTTTAGAGCATTTTGAACAGACGCGTTAAAACGTGTGCGCGCGGAAAAACCCGTCGATATGTTTGCCACGACCTGAATTCGGCCTAAGTTTTGTATGGGTTCGAGGGAGGACACGACCGTGTGTGTCCGTTGGTGTCCGCCCTAGAGTCACGCGTATGTGATGCCAGAGTTACCTCAGCGAGTTCTTTATAATGGAACCGGCCACCGTGCATCTCCCACTCCACTCGAGTCCACTCTCACGAAACCCTAGTCAAAACCCTAGGTCCCTAAGCCCTAGCTAGGTCGTCGCCGGCGATGAAAGGGTGGTGGAAATACGGCCCTAATGACCACGAGGCCAGGTCGTTCATGGCCGCCACCGTACCCGCGCCAACGTGAGCACAGAGGTGGCCTAGCTCTTCCGGGAGATGGACGCCCCTCCGTCGTGGCCAGATGGTGGCATTGTTTGGCGTCATGGCGGCGCCGACGACAGGTCTGACAAGGTCATTGCGTTGATTTCTCCTGAAGATGGGCTGGCGGAAGGGGCTTCTATGTGTGTGCTGAGAATCTGCTTAACCGGTTTGTGCCCCCGGCTTGATTTTGAGCGGCTTGGTTGAAGCCTCCGGATTTAGATGATGTGTGTAGGTGTGTGAGATCATGTCACGTGGTTACGATCAGGTCTGTCCCTTTCATCAAATTTGTAGGTGTAGCGACATATGTCGTCTGGATGGTGGATTCCGGTGATCGTTGTACGTCTTGGTAAGGTTTGGTGGTGTCTTTTTTTTCTATTATTAATAAAGAAATCAAGATGTCTGCATCATTTTAATGCATAACGTGGATTCAACCCATTCCGAAGAAAATAAGTTGGAGAAACATTAGCCCACAAATCTAGAGTTCACCACCTCCGGATTGCGATTATGTCTTGAGTATAGTAACAAAGTTCACATCTTCCTTTAAGAATAGATCTGATTGTTAGTAAGCCTCGTGAACTTCTCACCACGTTTGGTTGTTCTCTTTTTGTTTGGCTCACCAATCCTACGTGATGGGGGCTCTCATTTGGTCCTTCTCTTTCTTTCTCCTCTCTCGCTTTCGTTCTCCACTTGAGAGTCGCCTTCGCCTGCCCGACGCCGCTCTAGCCTCCCTCCATCGGCTGTGCTAGCTGGAGGGGAGCTAGGGATGGTGGTCGTGGCCTCCTATACAGCATAGGTTTGCTTTGCCTCATGTTAGATGTAGGGTTAGGGTTTGCTGTTTCGTCCCGAGTGGCGTGGCGAGATGCCGCTAGGCTCTGGTCTGGTTTTGATGCCTGGCATGGGCTGGCCGGCTGCGTCGCTCTCCGGCGAGCTTCCAAGGTGTGAGGTCGGCGGTGAAGCTGTGCAGGCCGAAAGCCATCTTCCTATTAAAGGCAGTTCTGGCAAGATCTGGATCTTCTGAAGTGGTGCTGCTTCTATCTCGCCGGCCGACCGTGGAGGTGAGGGGAGGAGATGGCGTGCTGCTCTCCGGCGAGCTTCCAAGGTGTGAGGTCGGCAGTGTGCAGAGCCGATGCTGCCGCCGTTCGTGCTTTGGAGGTCAAAACCTATAGCCTTGTTCGGCGTCACTTCGTCGTCCTCTTCAATAAGGTTCGTTTTCTGCAGAGCTGGTGGCCACGGCTGTAGGTGGATCTCTCTCCTGTTCCTCGTCATGGCGGCGAGAAAGAAGACGATCTCCACCCTCTTGCTAGCTGGCTGCCGTCTCTGCGCCAGGGGAGCTCGGAAGCTGCTCCCGGGAGGTCATCCATGGCAGCACATCGTCGGCTGCCATCTCAGATGGTCGAAAGGCGACCCCTCCACCCCTTCTTCGTCAGATACGGCTTCCTCCGGCTTGTGACAGACGGTGTTAATCAACCTCCAGGCCGTGGTGCCAATACGGGGCCCTTTTGTCTCTGGTGCAGCTGGCTCCCGGTGCCCCACCCCAAGTGGTTCGTCCCCGCCGGTGGAGTGCTTGGCTGTGCCATCCTCTTCCGATGCGGTGGCGGTGGATCCGGAACCGATTGCGTTCCTAAAATTATATCTATGGTCCTCAGTGCAAATTGTAGGGACATGATTGTAATTTCCAATTTATTTTGGTCCTGCATGTATTGTGCTGAATACAAGCTTCTAGGGTCCCTCTGGGCCCGTCCCTTAAAAAAAAATCTTACGTGATAATTATATAATTTTTTTCTTGTGGAGACAACATATCTTCAGTGGATTCCTTGATGCGGCCTCATCACATGTTTGATTCGGTATGGGACGGATACGGGACGATAAAAGCCCGGACGCGGATATTGTCCATTTCACTGCAAACACGGACCAAAATTGGGCCAGATTTGCGCGAAAACGGACATATCCGCCCTTGCCGTTGGAGCCTGCCCCGTGTCCGTTCGGACAGAAACGGACACATGTCGTCCGTTTGAGTTGTCCCATTGGAGATGCCCTAACAATCGACCCTAGATCGACTGACCGTTCATGAGAAGAAGAAAAAATACTCCTTTTGTTCATTTTTATAAGTCATTGGACTCATCATTTCAATTTTGCGTATATACATAATAAAATGAGCAAATACATGTACAAAATAAGTTTGGATACATATAAAAAAGTACAGTGCCTGATATTCAAGACATATGTACAAAAGTGAACGGAGGAGTACACGGTTTTGAGTTTATTTTCATTTCGGCTATGCCCTATCTATCTCCGAGGAAAGATGACGAAATGATTCCTGGGGAGCGGCACACACGTATAGCGGTCACGCACAGGTGGAGCCCATCCTGCGCCGAGCCGTGGCGTGAGGCTTCCCAATCCCGTGTCCCCGACCCCGGTATGGACAGATCACGGTGCCGCGCTCTAGCTCCACTGGACCTCTCCTCCCTTGTTTGTCCACCTCCGCCCCTCGCTCCCGCGGTTGCTGTCTCCAACCGCTGGCCGTGCATAGCCACCGGGCTGCCGAGCCTATAAAGGGCAGCGCCGAGCCACCACCTTAATGATACTGTCATCTCCAAACACAATCACAAACACCATTCTTTCTTTCTTTCCCCGTCTCTCAAGCTCAGGCGCCGCTCTGAAACTCCGAAGAGTTAAGAAGAGAGAGAGAGAGGAAGGATGAGGAGGCAATCATCAGTGTGCGGAGGGGGAGGAGCAGGGTGGTGGTGGCGAAGAGCAGTGGCCTGGTGGGCCGCCGTTGTCCTCTCCCATTTAGTGACTTCTACCAGCGCCGGCCTCCTCGACACCAACCCCGGCCTGGCCTATAACTTCTACCAGACCTCCTGCCCCAAGGCGGAGGCCATCGTCCGGAGCGTCACCTGGGCGCGGGTCGCCGCCAACCCGGCGCTCGCCGGCAGGCTCCTCAGGCTACACTTCCACGACTGCTTCGTCCAGGTCCGCCCCAGCTCTCTGCTTTCTTTCCTTGACGGGCCCGCCGGAGTGCGCTCTGCTCCAGCTCTCCATTTGATTGATTGATTGCTCGTGTTCACTTCGGGAGAGCCTTCCTTTTTCCCGGCAAGAAATTAACTGCGGATTCCATTCCAGTAGCTAGCTAGCGACGGAGTAGATTGATGTCCGTCTGAATCATCATGAGTCCGGGCGCGTCGGTCTTATTAATCCTGCATACAGAATTACAGATCGCCTTAGTTCTGCTTCTGCCCAAGCGAGATTTTTTACCGCGGGGATTAGTTAGCTTTTGGGTTTTGACTGTGGAGTGGACTACTGTAGTGAGGTCCTTTTTCTTTTTTTGTACGTACGTAAGCATTACGGCACCTTTTCCGCCTCTCGCGACACATCCAAGCAAGAAAACAAGGGCGAGAAATACTAGACTACTCGTACGGGAGGAGCAAACCGAATCTTGTCACAGTAGTATTTTCGCGTGGCCAATGCCCAGCTGGTGAGGTCGCCTCGCCGCTCACATGCCCGGCTGGTGCTGCCTGCGAGACAGCTATCAAAGCTGCAGCGCCGGTACGGCGACTGCAGCACCAGCTTTGGCCTCTTGCGACGGCGGCCCCGCCGCTCCCGCGCGCGCACGTCGAAGTTTCAATTCAAACCCGAAAACTGAATGAAAATGCGAGTTTCTTTCTCTGACAGCATCAAGTTTCTTTCTTTCCGTGAACGCAGGGCTGTGACGCGTCCATCCTGCTGGACAACCCGCAGAACGAGAAGTCGGCGGCGCCCAACGGCTCCGTCGGCGGCTACGACGTGATCGACGCCATCAAGACGCAGATCGAGGCCGCCTGCCCGAACACCGTCTCCTGCGCCGACATCGTCGCGCTCGCCGCCCGGGACGCCGTCTCGTACCAGTTCCAGGCCTCGCTCTGGCAGGTGGAGACCGGGCGGCGGGACGGGCCCACCTCACTGGCCAGCAACACCGGCGCGCTGCCCTCCTTCTCCGCCGGCTTCGGCGCCCTCGTGCAGAGCTTCGCCAACCAGGGGCTCGACGTCGGCGACCTCGTGGCGCTGTCCGGCGCCCACACCATCGGCAAGGCCAGCTGCACCAGCGTCACGCCCAGGCTGTACAATGGCAACGCCACAAGTGTCGACCCGCTCCTCGACTCCACGCTCGCCGGGGTGCTCATGAGCAAGTGCCCCAACCCGAACAATCAGAGCTCGCCGCCGTCCTCCACGGTGGACTTGGACGGCAACACGCCCTTAAAGTTCGATGGCAGCTACTACACCAACCTGCAGAACAAGCGCGGCCTGCTCGCGTCCGACGCCGCGCTCATGCAGAACCCCGCCGCTGTCACCATCGTCAACGACCTCACCAACCCAATCAAGTTCTACGCTGCCTTCGCCATGCCTATGAAGAAGATGGGCCGCGTCAACGTGCTCACCGCCAAGAACGGCAAGGGCAAGATCAGGACGCAGTGCAATGCGCCGTGATCTCCTTCGTCCAGGACATTTTTCTTGGCTCTACTTCTTCTTGGATTTTTTTTCTTTACTCCTTCCTCCTCTTATTTCATTGGCGCGGATCAAATATATTGATTAAGGTCCATGATCTAGATTGGTTCAGTGTTTTGCCTGAGATGTAAGATTGTAAGTCACGACACGCGGTTGCATTCCTCTTGCAATCAAAGAAGCTGGTTCGGTACTTGTCTCTGCTCGCCTACCACTGTTTTGAGATCTTCAGTTAAACCATAGGCGAGTATGACAAGCACTTCCAGTGTGAATCGAGGTTAAATTATTTCGCGATCTTCGAGATGTGTATCGGTGGACCACTATCGCTAATCCCACCACTAACCCTCCACGGGCTGCCTCTAAATTCCACTTTGGCACGATAAACAGAGCATGAGATGAGCCCATGCATGTTGCTATCGCCTGTATGTAAAATGGTATTCTGCATTATATATCCCTTTTTTTCGATTATATACCATTATATATCCCGTCACTGCCCGCATGTACAGAGAGGGGTTTATTTCTCCCGCCATGCGTTGCGTTTAAACTGAATGCAGTTTATTTGGATGCGGGGGAGATTTGAAAGCAGTTAGATGGCACTAAGCGAGTCTGGACTAATTTGAGCGCAATTAGATGGCACTAAACGAAAACGAGGACGACATATTCAACTGCCAAAAGGAGGGAACAATCGGAACAGAAGCGATCCAGGGGAGGGACATGCAAAAATGTGAACGACACCATGATCATTTTGCCAATCAGCCAGAGGCAGGCCTGGCCTATGAAATTATGAATCAAACAGATTGAATCCCATTCCCAAATAGTCCAGTCTGCTTGAAATGAAGGCGATGCTAGATTCATAAACAAAGCTATACCGATGACCATATAGTTGGTAGTCTGTCGTGAGCTTTTGTGAACCAAAAATTTGTTTACTCCTTTGAACTTTCAAGTTATGAAGGAATGTTTGGAAGAAATAACAAAGAAAAGGCAAGATAAAGGTCTTTGCGGTGCAGCAAGCTGAGTGTATCACGAAAGATTCAAATAGTAGGCACTGCTGCTACAACAACAAGGCAGTACAAAAAATATTCCTCATTTCCTCGTTTTTTCGATTTTCAGGTCATGAGTGAATAATTGGCTGACAACTCACAATGGGTTTCCTGGAAGCGATCGCCGACTCAGTGGCGACGTTCGAGAGGGATTCCCCGGGCCTCATGGCGACCATCGCCTCCTCCGCGCAGATGGCGGTCTCCTCCTCCTCCGGCGGTGCCTCCACCAGCCGTGTCGCCTCCTCATCCACCGTCGTGCTCCTCGATGAGGACAACGACAAAGTCGACTAGGACGACCTCGAGTAGGCCCAAGGCTAGGGATAGGATCCGCATCTCAAATTTCATTCAAACCTTTCGTAATATACAATCAAATATTAATGAAATTTGAATCTTTCGGGGGGTGCGCTGGGGGAACACCCCCAATGTGGTGGGCACGTGCCCGACATCCCCAAAGAGAACACAATTGGGGGTGCCGGACACAGATTTGGCGTGTGCCACTATAGATGCTTTAGACTATCAGCTTTTGTACACGGAATATCTCTTTACTCTTTTGAACATTCAAGATTGATTGAAAAGGAGGAAGGAATGTTTCAAAGAAACAACAAAGAAAAGGCACAATAAAGGTCTTTGCGGCGTAGCAGGTTGGTAGATTGAATGAGTAACGATTCAAATAGTAGCCACTGCTGCTACAAACCTAAAAGAAAAAGTGAGTAATCATAACAAGGTGTGTCCTCCTGATGACGACGAGCTCGATGAAGCGCTGTTGGGGCATGGCGGAGCTGCTGGTCTTGATCTCGCTGGTTTGGAAGAGGTGGACGCAACTGCTGATGTTTGATCGACCGCCGATCATGTCTGTGCTGGGTACCTGTAGTTTCCTGATGTTAGTTCAATCTGTTATGCTTCGTTGCGCTGGACTAGCCATGCGTTTTGCTGCTTCCTCTGCTTGCTGGAGGATGTTCCAGCTCCAGAACACTGCTGTTTGCTTTGGGTTGCTTGCTGGTGCTGTTTCTGCCAGAGGGTGCCTGTACCCGACGCAGAAATTTGTAGGACTGCACTGCTTCTTAGGATGTGTCGTGACCTTGCTGCTTGTATGGTTGTTTCTTAATGTGTGGTTCGTGCTGCTACCCTGTGCTGTTTGGACTGTGCTAGTTTGGTGGAAGGGTTGCTTAAGTGATCAATGTTAGAACAACGTCCTAATATTTTGGACTGGAACGTTCGGGGCTCAATGACCAAGAGAGGCGAGATGCTGTTCATGAGACTGTGGCTTCGTCGACTTGCCACATCGTTTGCCTCCAGGAGACGAAGCTAGGGCCGGTGTCACCTTTTGACGCTTGCTACATTGGCGGGAATAGGTTAAAAAGCTTCGCCGAAAAGCCGGCTACGGGAACTAGAGGGGGGATTCTCCTTCTATGGGACAATTCGATGGTGCAAATTTCCAACGTCGTGATAACCGAGTTTTGCCTCTCGGCCATGGTGCATATTATCAACACGGAGGAAGAGGGAGACTTTATGATAACCACCGTCTATGGGCCGACGGCTTCTAGCCGCAAGGACGATTTCTTCGCCGAGCTTGTCACCCTCAAACCTACAAGTGGAGTCCGTTGGTTGGTGCTTGGGGACTTCAATCAAATCCGGCGCGCTCAAGACAAAAATAACCGAAACATCAATAGAGGCCGCATCAACCGCTTTCGCAACGCCCTCCAAACTTGCGAGCTAAAGGAGGTGCACCTCCAAAATCGGCGCTTCACTTGGAGTAATGGGAGGGCAAATCTCACCTTATGCAAGCTTGACGCCTTCTATTGCAACTCCAAGTGGGACATCCGCTTCGACACTCATGTCCTCCATGCCCTATCTTCCTCTTTGTCGGATCATTGCCCTCTCATGCTTGCCGACGACCGTGGCCCTCGTAGACCTCGCACATTCAAGTTTGAGAATTTTTGGACACGCCTCCCGGGCTTCAACGAGGTGGTGCAAAAGGCGTGGAGTGAGCCCTCTACTCACACGGAGCCTTGCCACATTCTTTTCCACAAATTGCGCACCACGGGTGTTAGGTTGAAGTCTTGGAGCCGTGGGCTCTTCTCCAACGCCAAAGTCTTGGTTCACGCCGCCCTCCTTGTCATCCTCCATTTTGACTTGGCCGAAGAAAATAGGACGCTCTCGGTCAATGAGAGGGAGTTCCGTGCGAGACTAAAAAGAAGAGTCATTGCCTTGGCCGTGGTGGAGAGAGCTAGAAAAAAGCAAAGTGCTAGGATTGCGAATATTAAAGAGGGGGACGCCAACACCAAATTCTTCCACATGAGGGTCAATTCAAGGAGAAGGAAAAATCACATCCACCGCCTAAAGTTCAACAATGGTTGGGTCACCGACCATGCGGCTAAAGAAGGGATTGTGTATGCCCATTTCAATTCGGTGCTTGGGCACGGTGAAGCTCGAACTAGAGATTTTAATTGGGAGGAGCTACACTTTGAAGAGCCAAACTTGCAAAACCTTGGAGACCCTTTCTCCGAAGAGGAGGTAAAGAATGCTATTGATCAAATGCCATGTGACAAGGCACCCGGCCCCGATGGATTCACGGGAGTGTTCTTCAAGAAGTGTTGGGAGACTATCAAAGTTGACGTGATGAGGGTGATTAATCTCTTTGGCAACCTCCACTCCGAGAACTTCCATTGGCTCAATTCCGCCAACATTGCTCTCTTGCCAAAGAAGGAAGGGGCGGAGGAGGTCTCCGACTTTAGGCCTATTAGCCTTATCCACGCCATTGCGAAGATCATCTCAAAAATGCTTGCCCTCCGTCTTGCCCCGCTCATGAACGACCTTGTCTCCAACGCTCAAAGTGCTTTTATCAAGAAGCGAAGCATCCATGACAACTTCCTATATGTCAAGAACCTTGCAAAGCGATTTCACAAGGGGAAGACGCCGGCTCTCTTATTCAAGCTTGACATCCGCAAGGCGTTTGATTCCATACGATGGGAATATTTGCTTGATCTCCTCCAACGCCGTGGGTTCCCTAGCCGGTTCCGGAATTGGATCGCCGCTTTGCTCTCCACCGCTACCTCCCGTGTTCTTCTCAATGGAGTGGCCGGCGCCCCCATCATGCATGGGCGTGGCCTTCGGCAAGGCGACCCGCTATCACCCCTCCTATTCGTCTTGGCCATTGATCCTCTCACACAAATTTTGGAAATTGCAACAAGACAAGGTCTCCTTCATAAGCTTCGTGGGAGAGGCACCATATTGAGAACCTCACTTTATGCGGATGATGCGGCGGTGTTTGTGGCACCAATCAAAGAGGATATTGCCAATTTTGCCTCCATTCTTCAGGCCTTCGGAGAGGTTACCGGTCTTTGCACGAACTTTGACAAGAGCTCCGTGGTCCCGATTAGGTGTGGGGAGATTAATCTTGATGAGGTTCTCGAGGGGCTTCCGGCAACGCGAGCCTCCTTCCCGTTGCGCTACCTTGGCCTTCCCCTCTCGGTTTGGCGCTTAAAGAGGGCGGACTTCCAACATCTTGAAGATAAGTGTGTGGGCAAATTGCCCACTTGGAACGGCAAGCACATTGCAACGGCCGGCCGTGCGGCCCTAGTGAAATCGGTCATCGCCTCCCAAGCCATCTACTATTTGACGCCTCTCATTATCCCCCCGGGCACAATGACCTTTCTCAACAAGATTCAACGTGCCTTCTTATGGCCGGCCAAGGATTCAACAACGGGAGCCAAGTGCAAAGTTAGTTGGGACCTCGTGTGCCGCCCAAAGAAGCTTGGAGGGCTCGGTTTGCTTCACATGGGCAAGTTTGCGACGGCGTTGCGTTTACGTTGGCCATGGCTTGAGTGGAAGGACCCCGGTAAAATTTGGGTTGGCTATGGAAATCCTTGCACCAACGAGGACATGGACATCTTCTATGCCGCGACAAAAATCTCCATTGGAAATGGGCTCAAGACTCCCTTTTGGCATGCACCTTGGTTGGAGGGAGAGAAACCGAAGAACATTGCACCTCTCATATTCCAAATATCTAGCAAGAAGAAGTGCACGGTTGGTGCGGCCATGCTACACGATTGTTGGGTGCGAAATGTGCGTCTTGATGAGGAATTCACCATCGACCACCTCTCACAATTTGTGAGACTTTGGACTCTTCTCCAAGACGTCCACCTCAACCTCTATGTTGATGATGAAATCCGTTGGAGGCTCACGGAAAATGGGGAATATTCGGCAAAATCGGCATACAAGATGCAATTCATGGGAACCATCTCTTCGTCTATGGCCAAGTCGGTTTGGAGGCCTTGGGCACCTCCCAAGACAAAGTTCTTCGCTTGGCTTGCAAATCAAAATAGAGTTTGGACGGCCGACCGCTTAGCGAGGAGAGGGTGGCCGAATTGTGGCCTTTGCCCCTTGTGCAAGCAAACCACGGAGTCAACTACCCACCTCTTTGTTCATTGCCGGGTCACGCGAAGGATATGGGACCTCATTAAAGATTGGTTAGGCCTCTACAACGTCAACACCGGGCATTGGACAAATCTCAACTTCAACAATTGGTGGCTTTTGATGACCAACGTCTACCCCAACCGCAAAGCCGTCGCCTCACTCACGTTGCTCACCACTTGGGAGATTTGGTCCGAGCGGAACGCAAGAGTGTTCAAGAAAAAGAGTGCACCATCTTTTGTTATTTTCGAGAGAGTGAAGAGAGAGGCTCGTCTATGGGCTCTTGCGGGTGCCAAACACTTGGGCAACTTGATGCCGCGAGAGTAGTCGCGTTGTAATATTTGGGCACACTTTACTTTCATGTAAACTTCTTCTTAATTAATATATGGGGCAAAGCTTTTGCCCCACGTTTCTAAAAAAAAAAAAAAAAAAAAAAAAGGTGTGTCCTGTCGTGGTTACCCTTAACTTTCTTGTCTCATGCACCTCCGAAATGTATGAAGCAAAGCAGTACAAATAAGATTCCCCATTTCCTCGTCTCCTCGTTTTCTCGATTTTCAGGTCCATGAGTGACCAGATCGATCATTGGCCGACGGCTCGAAATGGGTTTCGCAGCTTGATCCACGCCCGGTCTCGCTCTGCACCACGCCAAGGCCCTTTTTCAGTTCTCGCCCTTTTTGTAGGGCCCGTTCTCCGCGTCGGATCAATCAGCTCAGCTGCCTAGCTGGCTAGTACTGCCAGCAGCCATGGACGAGCGAAACGATGGATCGGAACGTGCATGTTGCTTGACGCCGACGGGCACGACGACGCCGCAGGCCCGTGACTCGATGGAGAACATGAACCAGGCCTGGATCATGCACATTCCATCCATGGCAGCTAGCTGCCCCCCATGTTCTCGTGATGGATTTCCTGCCTCGAATTCACTAGGCCGCGTGATAAGATAAGAGCGATCTTGTCTTGGCCGTCGTTGTTTCCATCAGGCTATATATAAAAGCTAAAAAAAGGATCTGGTTGAGCTGGGTGGTGGCCACTGTCTTTAGCTTGTGGCGTCCCCATCGGGCGCAACCAACTGATGTCTCCGCGGCCGCGCTAATGGAGCTGGGCCACCGATTGAGCTGAATCCGTTCATAAAACAAGCACCCGGTGAGGCACGGGGCCGTCGCTTTCGCCCAGGTTGGAAGTGAGCCATGGATGGAAGTGTATCTGCGACTGGGACTCTGTGCTTCGCTCGAGGTCGCTCTCGGCGCAAGTATGGAGGCACATGGACGTTTGTGCTGGCCAGCGGGGCCGCCGGGAGCTATCGGCGTTCGTGCTCGTCGCTGTTGCGGAATTAAGCCGGGAAACCGCCGCCAGTCGGGAAACCGTTACGGGTTTACCTGCTGTATGGGTATGGCTGACGTTCAGTTCCGGCCGGGGCAGGGCAGGGAGATGCGAAATAATTTAGTCCCATACCGGAAATTTATAAGTTCCGAGACCGAGTCAAAAGGAGACTGTTCGCATCTTTAATCGCCGGGTCTGGTACCGCAGACCTGTAACCCCATGCTTCGGGGGGCAGGAGTTGACAATTTGGGCCCATTTCACGGGCCTGTAAGATGGGCCCTGCACGATAAGATGTGCCCATATGTAGCCGCGGAACAACAAGCGCACGAGCGATTTCGGCCCGGTCTGAAACCCCAATGCCTGTGAATAGCCGGCCCTGTTGTTCAGCCCCTCCTTTTTTTTTGCATTTCGCGACTCATTCTTGTTGTGCACGAAGCTTCTTTTTCTTAGTTTGCATGCTATATTATACTTCTCCGTCTTCAATTATAAGACGTTTTGGTAGGCTAATTAAGAAATGGATATCATTTTAACAAATTAAGTAGATGGTTAGAATGGTGGTTGCCCCAACCCACAAAGAGTTCAAATCCCAGGTTTGACACCGTTGTTTCTCATTTAGTCCTAATATTCTACAGTGGGCGGTGACTTCGTCAATCTCAATACCCGACCAGTCGGCTCAGTCTCTTGGAGGTCTCATAGAGGTACATACATTAGCTAGACAACACCAGTATCCCATAGAGCAGAATTTATGTGCATGACAACACCAGCATCCCTTCAAAATAAATTAACATATGATTCACAACGAAATGGCTGGTCATTGTATTATAGTCTCAATATTGACTATTTTCTTAAACAAATGATGAGAAGAAAGAAAAAGCTTGCAAGAAAACCAAACCATGCTATCAAGCATGCCTTGCTATTAACATAAATAGTAGACAAGCCTTGCGCAACTCTTGCACTGATAGGCTCAGATCTGATACTTGTGTGACGAGTCCACTCTTTCACAAGTTGAGCGATTGAAGAGAGTGAGCCATCGCATCAATCGAAGCTTGTGTGTACTCTACCTTTGATTCGGCCGAGAATAAGCCTTATTTGAGCTCATCCTTCAACTCCACCGAGTGGGATTCAAGCAACTTCTGAATGGTTGAATATACGAGCAATTTAGCATATGATTTAATTCACGAAACAGTAGACAATTCACGACCGGAATAACGAGTATTAAACTAATCATGCAAACTAAAAGGCCTGCAGATCATAAAAGATCTAAACTAAACACTAGACACAACAATTCTAGCATGATCTGAAATAGAGTATACAAGATTACGTATGGTGCAGCGGGAGTAGAGCCGCTGGCCATGGTTTCGAAGAGGTTATTGATGTCGGTGAAGAAGTTGTCGTGGGAGTAGTTGTAATACCCCAGGGTTTAGAGAGTCCGAAGGGGTAGAAATAGAATTTGTGCATTTGCATTACATGCATCTAAAAATGCGGGAAATTCGGGCGCGCTTAAGAAAAGAGACAAAGTGATCGATGTTTCTCTCGACTCGATGACTTAGGTTTAGATCATCCTGTTGAGTGCGATAAACTTCGACATGACCTTTAATAATTATTGACACATCTTATCACAATTTAAAATAAGACCTGATATAATTCAGTTGAACAAAAGACACAAGCACAATCTTATAAATATGATCATCTCATCTCAATTCATCACATTAACACATCCAAGTGATCATATACAAAATCATCTCATCTCAAATATAATCTCAAGTTATCATCTTATCAATTCTTTATTTTACACATCTCACCTTATCACTTCTATTCCAAATTACAAACTAAAATGTCCAAAGTCTTTTTATAAGATACAAGAATGGACATAAGATCAAACTTACAAATACAAGTGGAAAGAAATAATTAATATTACATCTTTAATCGAATACATACATATCTCATCCAAAAAGAAAGGAAGATTACAAAAGAATAAAAGAAATTCCTAAACGAAATCTTAAACTGGATCTTCACACCATTCGGATCTTCTCAACTTATCTTGATCTTCTTATCTCCCACATCTTATTCTTGAATTCCTGCACATAAGTAGAAAAACAGAAAGAAAGGAATTGAAGCAAGTATCTGTTCTTATCAACTTCTCTAGAAATTGTGAAATTCAAAGGTTTTATGCTATGTAAAAGAAGATGGAAGCAAAGTTGGCCCCTTTGTTGACAAATTCCTTTTACATACATGAAGCAATTGAAAATCATCTAAAATTAAACAAAGACGAAAGAAATGTTTCTTAATTAAAATATTTGCCTTCACCACAAGGGTGAGGCAACTTTGTGTTGGAATTCGACTACTGGATATTAGGAACTTGTCCTAATACCCAAGTGGTGACTAGAGGGATCAACTCTATCTTAGGCAACGATAGGAACTTGTGGACCAATTTGGATCATTCGAGGCAACATGGATCAACTAGGCAACAAGAAGACAACAAGGGACATGATCCATTCGAACAAGATACAAAGGCAACATGGGACAAAGGCAACCATTATTGATCCAATTATCTTAGGCAAACAAGGCATCTAGTCAATCCCTCTAATCTGTCAAGTTCCTAACTAAGAAAACCACATGTGAAATTAAATTGTTTCTCCTATGGTATTAATTACCAAGGAAGAAAGAGGGTCAAATTATAAAGCCCACACAATTAAATTGGAAAGCCATTTGAATATTACCATTTATATTCTTGCAAAGCCCACATAAGGGAAAAGCCAAACCAGCCCATCTAGTAACAATTGCCACTTGTCTTGCTCAAAAATAAATCCTACAAGGGGATAAGACCAAGCTTGAGTGGATGAGCATGCCACATAGGAGAGTTATCCACAAGCAAAATATCTAAGTTAACTTGAACCCCAAGGAATGCTCATATGTGAGGGCATGACAACAAGTAGCTTACTCACCCATGTAAAGCAAGAGTCACCACTTGAGGTGTCAACTTGTGAGGGATAACAAGGCTCTATAAAAGAAACCCTTGGCAGTCATTTGCCCACTAAGAACCACGACATAATGATGACCAAGGATTTTGGACTAAATCATTTATATGTCCACTTTAGCAAGAAAACAAGAACAGCCAGCCGCACCACAAATTCTACTCAGCAGCCAAATATCTATCTAGCACCATATTTTTCTCACATCAGCACAACTATTCCAGTAGCTAATCCAGCTATCGAATATCTTTCCCAAATCAGCCAGAATCCAAGAACATCTCAAGAACAACCACTAAAATAAATTGCAGCCAGATAAATACACTCTAGGAAATAGGTCAAGCAGCGAGGAGGAGCAGGCTAGCCACAAGACGCAGGTTATCATCATTTTCCAGAAGACCATGCTGCTCAACAACAGCAGGTTAATTCTTTGTGTGTGTTAGGCAGAGGAGAGGTGCTAGCAAGTTCTGTAATTGACAGGACAGTGTTAGAAAGAGAGGAGAACATGGTGAAAGATCGATATGTCGACTAGAGGGGGGGATTAGGCGACTACCAAATTTTAATTCTTTTTCGATTAATTAGGGCTTGAGCAAAGTATAACAAGGTTGACTAGATGTGCACTAGGTGATAGCAACCTATGTGATACAAGCAAGGTAAACAAAGTAGTGGAAGCAACAAGTAAAGGAAAGAGGTAACCGCAAAGTGGAGACACGGAGATGTTTCCCGTAGTTCCTTCCCAAGGGAAGTACGTCTACGTTGGAGGAGTGTGGAGCCACCTAGGCGCTCCAATAGCACGGATGTGCTCACTCTATTCTCCGTGAGCTTCACCCGTGGGGGTTTGGCTCATTCACTATGAGGTCACCTTGATGGCGTTGACCAAGCCGGTACACAAAGGTCGGGGAACTCCACAATGAGTTGGAGCCTCCCAACAATGCCTCGGACTTCCTCCGAGACTCACAAAGGCACCTCGAGTTACAAGCAACCCAAGATGCAAGTTCCACACTATCCGTGTGGGGGGATTTGAAATTCCTTCGGTGGAGACGTAGATCTAGACCTCCTCCTTCACTCCACAAAGTATCAAGAGGTTTGGGTGGTTGGAGTGGGAGATCTTAGTAGGTTGAAGCTTTCATCAATGGAGGAGAGAGAGCATAGGAAAACTTAGTCTTCAAGTGGGGAAGAAGACCCCTTTAAATAGCTCCTCCAAAAGTGGCCGTTGCACAGCCAGAATTCCCGCGGCGGTACTACGGTAGTACCGCTGCCCTTCTTCGTCTTCAATTCAAACGGCTCGAAATTCTGGAGCCCGCGCCTGTCTTCAAAGCGGTACTACCGCTGGAGGCAGCGGTACCACCGCTGCCCAGCGGTACTGCCGCTGCGGTACCGCTGCGGCTACCGCCCATCGCAACAGAGGGTGGAAATCAGCGGCACCACGGGCGGTACTGCCGCAGCATAGCGGTACCACCGCTAGGTCTGGCGGTACTGCCGTGCGCTGGCGGTACTACCGCCCGGTACCGCTGGAGCCACCGCTGATGGAAACAGACGCAGAAAAACGGCGGTACCTCCAGCGGTACCGCCAGCGGTAGCTGGCTGAGCTTGCGAGGAAACCCTGCGCAGCGGTACTACCGGCCCTCCTGGCGGTACTACCGCTGCCTGGAGCAGAAAACTGCTAAGAGCAAATTGCAAGCTCTATTCGATGACGCTTATATCAGAAATTCCTGGAAGCTCAAAATACATCGTTAGATACATAATTGTGTTATCACTAACACCAAAACATCATCTAGGGAAGATGCACTTTCAATCTCCCCCTTTTTGGCGTTAGATGACAACACAATTATCGCAAGGCAAAAGATTTGTAAAAGATAGACGGAGCTCCCCCTAGACATGTGCATTATTCATGAAATGCTTTTGAATGCACAAACGCACACAACCTAGGATCAATGCTCCCCCTAGCTTTTGCAAACTTTGCAAATAGTAAAATATAAAGAGCTTGCAACAAAGAATAAGACATGAACAAAGATAATAAGCTAAGCAATTAAGGTTCACATGTCTTACACCACATGGAGAGATCCATAACTGAAAAATAAAAAGTGTTCACAAGCATAAGAGAAACAACACGAATAAAGAACAAGCTTGTGACACACAACCCTTGCGAAACCCCGTACGAGAGCCTACTAGATATCTCTCCCCCTTTGGCATCGAGACACCAAAAAGGGAAAGACCGATGCTAACGCCCCAAGGGTCACTCGAAACCGAACGGAGGCTGCTGAGAGGTGACTTCATCTTCTTCATAATCTGCCCAAGTGATCACCTGCCCTGCACTGTCCTGAGCTTGCCACTCCTCCCATGGAGTGATGTTCTTCTCCGAACCGGACTGCACTTGCTCTCCTTGAGCACGGGTGAGCAACATCAGCTTGGCGAGCCTTCTGCTTTTCTTCATAGACATCATATTGGTTCCTCTCAACTTTCTTGGTCAACTTGAAGAGCTTCTTCATAGAAGTGGCCATCCAATGGAAGGCCCCGTCCTTGGTAGTGTGAGAGGGACCGGCTTCATCAACAACTTCTTTGCTTTCTTCTTCGGATGGGACTTGATAAGGAGCCGCTTACTCTTGTGGGAACCCAATGCTCCGCATCCCCAAGCTCCTCAACAGCAAACTTTTCAATCCACTTCCAAATGATGATGCGCATAATGAGAGGAGCAAAGGCGATGTTCTTCTTCTTGATAATGACTCCCAAAGTTCATGCCAAATGAAATCCATGACATCCAACTTCTTCCCCTTGCCTTGCATCTCCTTTGTGAGGAGCATGAGATTTTGAGAAAACCATGAATTTCATCAATGTTGCCCACCTTTGGGTTGATTGTCTCGCGATAGATCCGGTGCATGATGTCCCAAGTGGGAAAAAGTCCCTTGGACTTGCCAACCTTCCACTTCTCAGCGCTCTCCGGGTCATATAAAGGCAAGAGCTTCTCCACTTCTACAGCCTGCACCCCCACATGATGGACACGGAAGTGAGTATCGTCAAAGTCGTCGTAGAGGACGGAACCAAACTCCTCATACTCAAGCATCTGAGCAATTTCAGACCACTTCTCGTCAAACTTCTTATCCTTGGTCATCCATGTGATGGTGCGCTCCGTCTCATTTCCAAAGTGAACGTGGCTAGAAACTGAGCCACAAGCTTTCATCAAAATCTTGTTCTAACTCCATAATGGGGAGAAGCCCAAACTCCTCACAAATGGCAAGAGCTTCTCCGAAGTAGTCACTCTTTTCCCTCATATGATCCATATTAATGTGGTGCTGCTCCACATAGTTTTCCACGGCTTCTTCAGCAAGATCTCATTGTAGCATGTTCTTGGAACTTGTTGTGAAAGAAGGATTGTTGCCCCGAATGGAGGGAATTTGATCCATCCTCTCAATCACATAGCAATTGACAGCCCGCTTGACCGCAAAATCCTTGTCCGACATCTGACTAGCAGTCTTGGTCCTCTTGGGCAGGGTCTTCTCCGGAGGTGGAAACCTCCGGCGAGTCACGGGAACCCCATCAATCTCATCTTGAATCTCATCACACCATCGGTCCTTGGTTTCTTGCGCCCAACAGCTTGGTGCGACCAACAGACGCACTACCTGTGAATAGCATGGGAGGGACAAGCACATAGGTAAGAATGCACCATTTCATTATTTTGGAGAAAAAGAGCACATGTCTACAAAATTGTATGAAATTAAAACTAGAGGGAGAGTGCCAAATCTAGTGTTGGAGATGTAACAAGAGACAATATTATGGCTTAAAAAGCACTAACATTATCTAGGGTTACTCCTCTAAATCTAGGAAGAGGAACTTTCAATCTAGCCACAAATTTCGCAACAAAATGATAGACAAGGTTCTAGATCCACAAATACACACATCTACCTACTCAATCTACCACGAATCCAAGAGAACACCACTAATTTCATCTCTATCCATCAACTAGATGAGAGAGAGGGATAGGGCATACCGGAACTCATGGCGGAGGATCGAGGAGGAGGAGAGGTGCAGGAGGCGTCCCAAGCGTGGAGGAGAAAGCTCCGGGCCTGGGAGGGCTCCTTCTCGGCGGAGGAATGGCCGGCGGCGGCGGGATCTTGGGAGGAAGAGGGCACGGGGAGAAAAACGAGTGGGAGAAATAACCCCCACTCGAGTTGGCCCCGTGCCTTATCCAGGAAAAATCCCGCGAGCGGTACTACCGCTCGATCCAGCGGTAGTACCGCCCCTGGTAAAAACAGGCCCAGTGGCGATACCGCGCTGCACAGTGCTGTGAAGCACGCGCAGCGGTAGTACCGCCAGGGTGCCCGGTAGTACCGGCGCCTGGGGAAAAATCAGCTGGGGCTCAAAAATGAGCCCCGAAGCCGATTTGACCGCCGTTTCCGACCATCCAAACAACCAAGAGCATGAAAAAGGCATTTTTAGAGAGAGATAGGGCTGTTTTAAGAAAGAGTGTTGGCTTGGGATAGACAAGTAGCTGAGGAAGGAGAAGAAACTCAAGTTTGCAAAAACCAAACTTGAAGACCCAAGCTTGAGTTCTCTCCCCAAAAAGAAGTCTAAAAACCAAATAAGATCCAAATAAAACCAACTCCTCAAAAGGAGGAGGGCGGTGGCCTAGGCCACCATGTATGAGCAATTATCAACCCAAAACCGCGAAGATATATCTTGGGTTTAAGGCCAATACTCATCGTTTAAGCACAATTTGTCACCGGAGTGACCAAATAAAGCACGAATTGTCTATGTGCGCATAATAGAAGTAGTGTTGACTCATGAGTTGAGCTACACTCCCCCTATGTCCATGCATGCATCTAAACTAGTTACGATGTCTACTATGGGTACTTGTGCAAGGCGGTCAAGCAAAGTTGCTCGCATCAATGACATTTAGTTCATTCCTCAACTCTCGAAATCTTGGTTCATCAAGGGCCTTGTGAATATATCCGCAAGTTGATCCTTGGTTCCTACAAAAGAAAGGTCAATGTTGCCCCTTTCCACGTGCTCCCGGATGAAATGATGACGAACTTCAATATGCTTCGTCTTGGCATGTTGCACGGGGTTGTGGGCGATCTTGATAGCACTCTCATTGTCGCAAAGGAGAGGCACCTTGGTGAAGTTAATACCATAATCCTTCATAGTTTGAACCATCCATAAGAGTTGAGCACAACAACTTGCGGCGGAGATGTACTCGGCTTCGGTGGTGGAGAGAGCAACACAATTTTGCTTCTTGGAAGACCAACACACCAAGGAGCGGCCAAGAAATTGACAACTCCCGGATGTAGACTTCCTATCCTTCTTCTCTCCGGCATAATCAGCATCCGAATACCCATAAGATGAAAGCTTGAACCCTTGGGATACCAAAGACCAAAGTTTGGGGTATGAAGCAAATATCGAAAGATGCGCTTAACCGCCACTAAGTGGCTCTCTTTGGGAGCCGCTTGATACCTTGCACACTTACCCACACTAAACATAATATCCGGTCTAGATGCACAAAGATAAAGCAAAGAACCAATCATAGAGCGATAGAGTTTTTGATCGACATCGTTACCCTCGGTGTCGGTGTGGAGGTCGACGGAGGTGGACATGGGTGTCTTGTAAGGTTTGAGCTCCGTCATCGTGAACCTCTTGAGCATGTCTTGGGTATATTTGGCTTGATTGATGAAGGTACCTTCCCTATATTGCTTCACTTCAAATCCTAGGAAGTACTTCAACTCCCCCATCATGGACATCTCAAATTTGCTTGTCATTAGCTTTGCAAACTCATCATTGAAAGCATTGTTAGTAGAACCAAAAATGATGTCATCTACATAGAGTTGGCATATGAAAAGATTGCCACCCACCTTCTTGGTAAAGAGGGTGGGGTCAATAACACCAACTTGGAATCCACGGTCTACAAGAAACTCTCGAAGGTGCTCATACCACGCACGTGGGGCTTGTTTAAGGCCATAGAGTGCCTTGTCGAGCTTGTAAACATGGTCCGGATGGTTGGGATCCTCAAACCCGGGAGGTTGCTTAACATATACCAACTCATTAATAGGACCATTAAGGAAAGCACTTTTAACATCCATTTGTTGCAATTTAAAGTTATGATGAGATGCATATGCAAGCAAGATGCGAATAGATTCAAGACGAGCAACGGGGGCATAGGTTTCACCGAAGTCAACACCTTCGACTTGAGAGTAGCCTTGTGCCACCAATCTTGCCTTGTTTCGAATGACAATGCCGTTCGAATCTTGCTTGTTCTTGAAGACCCATTTGGTGCCGATGACGTTCTTGCACCCATTTGGCCTTGGCACCAACTTCCACACCTTGTTGCGCTTGAAGTTATTGAGTTCTTCATGCATGGCATCAATCCAATCATGATCTTCAAGAGCTTCATACACCTTCTTGGGCTCGATGAAGGACACAAAAGCATGGTTGGTGCTAAAGCTTGCCAATTGTTTTCTTGTGACGACCTTGCTTTGGACACCTCCAAGAACTTTGTCCAATGTATGCTCTAAGCGAGTTAATTTTTGCTCTCTTCGCAATTCTCTTCTCTTCTTGGTCTCCTCCGAAGTTTCTTGAGAGATGACTTGATCATTTCCTTCATCATCGGAGTCATGTGCATTGTTTTGATCTTGAGCTTGATCTTGATGAGGACCACCTTGATCTTGTTCTTGATCATTGTCGTGTGCACCATCTAGAGCTTGGTCTTGAACATCAAGTTGTGGAGAGGAACCACTAGGTTGATCTTGTTCTTGACCTTGCTCACTTGTTTGAGGGCTCGGAGTTTGTTCTTGGTTACGGGGAGGATCTTGAGTTGGTGATGGTATGACTTGAGGAGGAGCTCGAGGAGGATCTTGAACTTGAGGAGGATCCTCTTCAATGGGACGAATGTCCCCAATTGCCATCCTTCTTAGAGCGAGCTCCATAGGTACATCACCTACAACATTAGGATCAACTTGCCCCACTTGGGAGCCATTATCCTCATCAAACTTCACGTCACTAGATTCTTCAACTTGACCGGTGGTCTTGTTGTAGACTCTATAGCCGTGAGAGTTTGTGGAGTAACCAACAAAGATGCCCTCTATAGATCTAGTCTCAAACTTAGATAACCGGTTACCTTTCTTGCGAATGAAGCACTTGCATCCAAAGACACGAAAATAAGAAAGATCCGGTTTCTTCCCAAGAAGAATCTCATATGGGGTCTTGTTCAATAGCTTGCGGAGAAATAACCGATTTGTTGCATGACAAGCGGTGGAGATGGCTTCGGCCCAAAAGTTAACGGAGAAGCATACTCCGCAATCATGGTCCTAGCCGCATCCATAAGAGTCCGGTTCTTCCTCTCCGCAACACCATTTTGTTGAGGGGTGTATGGAGTGGAATATTGATGAGCAATACCCTCTTCACTAAGAAACCCCTCCACGGTGTAGTTCTTGAATTCGGACCCATTATCACTTCGAATTGTCATGATCTTCTCTTGATATTGGCGTTGAGCCATGTTGATGAAGTCAATGACTCTTTGTTGAGTCTCACTCTTCTTCTTGAAGAAATAGACCCATGTGTATCTTGAATAGTCATCAACAATCACCAAGCAATACTTCTTCCCACCAAGACTATCATAAGATAATGGACCAAAAAGGTCCAAATGAATGAGCTCTAGAATCTTGTTGGTGGTAATCTTCGTCTTTGGTGGATGGGCTTCTCCATGTTGCTTTCCTAGAACGCATGATCTACACACACGATCTTTGGAAAACTTAATATCGGTTAGTCCAAGAATGTGATTACCACTTTGAAGATCATGGAGTGTTCTCATATTGGTGTGGGCTAGTCGGCGGTGCCAAAGCCAACCCACATCAACTTTAGCCATTAGACAAGTCGCGGCCGACATGCTCTCTTTCGAGAAATCAAGCACATACATGCCGTACTCGACATGTCCAACAAAGACTACTTTAAGAGATCCCTTCACGGTGATGATCACACTCTCGTCATCAAAATAACACCCATAACCACTTTTAGTAAGTTGATAGACGGAGAGTAAGTTGTAACCAAGGGACTCAACGACAAGTACATTCTTGATAGAGACTTCTCTAGCAACAACGACCTTGCCTCGTCCCAATACCTTAAGCTCGCGGTTGTCACCAATTTTGACTCGTGAATATTGAGGTAGAGGAGGTTCAATATCATCCACCAAGTCAATGCGTCCGGTCATGTGTTGGGATGCGCCACTATCCACCGTCCATCGACCCGCACCGGACGCCACACCCTACAAGGAATCAAGTCTTTGATTTAGGTACCCATTTTTCGATGGGTCCTTTCTTGTTAGTCACAAGGGTCTTAGGAACCCAAATAGCCCAATGATAATCATCACCATAAGAAGAGCCAACATATTTAGCATAAACATGACCATCTCTAGATTTCATAAGAACATAAGATGGGTTATATTTGCCGGCAAAGTCATTATGGGTAGGAAGGTCCCTTGTGACCTCACCACCCACAATGGTGTTGGTCTCCTTCTCTTTAGCCAACTCCCCCTCCTTCACAAAGATAATAGCTTTTGAAGAGGGAGAAGACTTCTTCTTCTTCTTGTTCTTCTTCTTTGACTTGGTAGAGAAACCAAGTCCTTCTTTTCCAATTTGATCCTTTTGATTGCTCAAAAGGTCATTGAGGTTCTTTTCTCCTTGGGCACAAGCCATAATGCCCTTCTCAAGTTGAGATTTCAACTTAGCATTCTCTTCAACAAGGTTAGCATGCTCACAACAAATAATAGATTTAGCAATAATTTCATTTGATGTGGAAGCAATAACTTCTTTCACTTGTTGACCTAGGAATTGATCATGAGACTTCTCAAGTTTGGCAAAAGACTCTTTGAGGGTTTTGAGTTCCTCATCAAGTCTCTTGTTTTCCTTCTCAAGTCTAGCATGTTCAATGCCTAGCTCAAGCTTCTCATTCTTATAGACTTTAGAAGTAGCAAGAGCATGTTCATGATCCTTTTTAACTCTAGACATGTCAATAGCATAGGATTCCTCGGAATTAGATAGGGCCTCCTCAAGGGACCTTCTACGAGTTTGCTCCTTTTCAAGAGCAATAGCGAAATCCGCTATCTCATTAGCATAGTCAACCTCACGGTTTGCCATGCCCGAAATGATCTCCTCCTTTTGATCTACAAGAGAGTTAGTTTCCTCAAGTTGCTCCAAAAGAGCATCAACATTCACTTTGTCTTCTCCTTTAAGATTTGCTAGCCACACGTCCACCTCATTTGGACTTTGGGGCTCCTTCACAACATTCTCTACACAATCCAATAAGGAAGGAGGTGTAGAGGCAATAGGTTTAGGAGAAGGAGTTACCGAGGTGGCTTTTGCCATGAGACATGTGTAGGGAATGGACTCATTTTCATTGGGGGATTCAAATAGGGATGACGGTGTAGAGGAAGGTGTAGCTATGGCAATGCGAGCGGTAGCTACAACTTCATCTTCATCACCGGACGTGTATTCTTCCAAAACTTTTCTATCTTGAACACACAAGGCATTGGAACCCTCTTCTTCACGTAGTTCTTGTTGCCGTTGCCCTTGGACTTGTCTTTTCTCACAAGCTTGCCATTGTGGTCCTCTCGATTCTCCCAAGGACAATCGGCAATGTAGTGATTGAGATTACTACAATTATAGCAAGTCTTTGGACGGTCTCCTCTTGGTCTTGCAACGAAGTTCTTCTTAGCAAAAGGTCTTGAAGATCTCTTGGAACGGTTGCCCCAATAGGCTCTTGAAGCAAGAGCCATGTGCTCACAATAGTCTTTCTTGATGTCCTCCGTATCCTCCTCTTCACCTCCATGTTCAAACTCTTCTTCACTAGTGATGGTGGTGGACTTCAAAGCGACATTTGGAGATTGTCCCGCAAGTCCCCTTTGCCGAGCTTGAGCATGAATAGAGCTCTTGACAACCATCCCAATGGATACAAACTCGTTGAGCACGGTGTTGGAGTCAAGTGTTGAGAAGTCCGGTCAGCACAGCTGGTCACTGAAGAAGATCACCTTGAGAAGTTGTAGCCGAGGCAGAACATGGAGGAGCTAGAGTAGGCGTAGTCGTAGGAGTTGTCGCAGTCGTGTGTCGTTGAGGTTGCGGTGACGGCAACACCACCGTCCCGTCAGTGACAGCAGCAGCAGCGCATCACCTTGACCACCATTAGCATCCACAGCATCACCGCACCACCCCATCAATCAGACCGCAGCCGAAGGAGAATGTCGGGGTTGCAGCAGCGTGATGACCCACAAGTATAGGGGGTGTATCGTAGTACTTTCGATAAATAAGAGTGTCGAACCCAACGAGGAGCAGAAGGTGTTGACAAGTAGTTTTGATCAAGGAATCACTGTAAATACTAGCAGACAAGTTTTTAGGGGTTTTTGATAGTGCAGATAAATAAAATACGTGTAAATAAAAGACAGTAATAATAATTGCAGCAAGTGGCCAAATCCTTTTTAGAGCAAAGGATAAGCCAATTGGTTTACTTATGATGGCAAAATGTTCTTGAGGACACACGGGAATTTCGTCAAGTGCTTTCGCTTCCTACAGCTGATTAATCTTTATTGTTTTGATAAGTGTTGTGTGGGTGAACCTATGCTAATGCACTGCCCTAACTTGGACTAATACATACTTGTGATTAAACCCCTTGCAAGCATCCGCGTCACAAGGAAGTAATTAAGATAAATCTAACCACAGCCTTAAACTCTGAGATCCTACACTCCCTCATGCACCGGTTTACTAACGGGGGTTTAGGTTTCTGTCACTCCGGCAACCCCACAATTAGTAGCCGAATACACAATGTATTCCTCTAGGCCCATAAAGGTGAAGTGTCATGTAGTCGACGTTCACACGACACCACTAGAAGAATAACACCACAACTTAAATATCAAACCATTAAATATTACTCAACATAGTTCCACTACTAACAGCATGACTTCTCCCATGTCCTCAAGAACTGAACGAACTACTCACGAGACATCATATGGATCATGATCAGAGGTGATATAATGATGAATAACGATCTGGACATATACTTCAATTCACCGATAAAACTTAATAGCATCAACCACAAGTAGTAATCAACACCGGGAAAGTTTCCCCTATGAACTACACAAAGTATAACCCTAGATGTTACAGCGGAACGGAGTGGAGCGGTGGAGATGATGGTGACGGCTGTGGAGATGATGATGATGATGATCCCGATGAAGTCCAGCGTGATGACGATGACGATGGCGATGATTTCCCCCCTCCGGGAAGCAATTTCCCCGGCAGATTTCTCCCTGCCGGAGAGCTTTTTCTCTCTCTGTGGTTTCCGCCTCGTGGAGGCGGCGGAATATTTCCTCGATGGCTCCCCCTGTCTTAGGGTTTTCTGGGGGATTAAGTACGCGAAGGGGGGGCGCCAGAGGTGGGCCAGGGCGGCCACACCATGCCCCGGTGCGGCAGAGGTGGGACCCGCGCCGTGGGGTGGTGTGGGCCCCTCGTGGCCCATCTCAGCCTCCCCTTTTGGCTGGCTCCGGCATCTGATAAAATAGGAACATCTGTATATTTTCCGTGAATTGTTGATCTTCAGAAATAGGGTGTTTTGACGATGCTTTTTCCAGCTGAATCCTGACTCCGGCAGTTAATTCTCCAATAATCATCAAACATGCAAAACAAGATAAAATAACATAAGTATATCATCCAAATATGAAATATACCAATGAATAGCAGTAAATTATGATATAAAATAGTGATGCAAAATGGACGTATCAACTCCCCCAAGCTTAGACCTCGCTTGTCCCCAAGCGAAAGCTGAACTCAGTAAACAAGACCACAGGTTTATGGAGTAAAGTGTCGATAATAAGAATACGGACAAGAAGCATCAACATGTATTAATACACAAATCATTTTAGACAGCAACTTCCCCTCATATAACTTATCTTGAAACGAGTAATGGAAATCACAATAAAGGTGCATAAAGAAAATCATAGTTTGGTGATGGCAAACTTCGTTCTTGGTCAGAGAACAATTAACAGATTGTACTTATCTTTCGAGTAGAATCCTTATATCGGAGCTATATTGCAGAACTTACATGCTCAATTATCACAATTTCTTTACAGTCATTGATAACTTTCAAAGTTATATTCCTTCAGATAAAAGACTTGTGCAAAACAAGGAAGGATAACAGACATGATTGATAATATTAATATATAGATGATTGAATCACAACAACTCAAATGCTTGCTTAAGAAAGAAGGGAATAGGTTTACTGACTCAACATAAAAGTAAAAGAAAGGCCCTTCGCAGAGGGAAGCAGGGATTAAATCATGTGCTAGAGCTTTTTAAGTTTTTGAAATCATATAGAGAATAAAAAATATAAGTTTTGAGTGGTGTATGAGAATTGTCAACGAACGGTAGTGGGTGAAAACAATATCTCTCTTGTCAACCAGACTTTCAAGAGCGGCTCCCATGAAGGAAGTTATTTCTACCAGCTAGGCAGATCATCCCTCTTTTTCTCTTTTGTTTACACATGCAGTTATTCACTGGTATCATTGCTTGTCTGATAAATCAGGGCAAAAATGTGAAGAGAATTAAGCGGTTAAAGTTGTAATTAATTGGGACTGGGCACCCCATTTGCCAGCTCTTTTTGCAAATTTAATAGATAAGCGGATGTATATGCCGCTAGTCTGGTGGTGAAAGTCTGTCTGACAAGCTAAATAAAGAATAACCCACATACTTCCTCATGAGCTAGTAAACAGTGACACAAATAAGGAGTAGTAGCTTTTTGAATAGTTTAAAGGTAGCACATGAAGTATTTACTTGGAGTGGCAAGGAAATACAACATATAGGTAGTTATGGTGGACACAAATGGCATGGGTTTTGGCTCAAGGTTCGGATGCACGAGAAGTATTTCCTCTCAGTACAGGTTTTTTGGCTAGCAAGGCTGGGTAGCAAGCATAAGAGTGGAGGGATACAAACAAATATAAATGTAATAGAAACAATCATGCAATCTTCCTTGTAAGCACAAATAATTTTAACTTAAGAATACTAAGCTCATGAGCCAACAACAAAGAAAGATAATGAGATAATGTATCTACATGCAATCCCCTCTTTTCTACTTAAGCCTCAAAGTATTGTTGCTACTGACCAATGCTAAGTTTGCCAAAACCAAATAGATTTACTTGATGCTCCCAAAGTGATGCCAATACTAACAACAAGATCATTCATATGACAGAAATTTGCAAAGTAAAATAAAGTGTGCAGAAAGTAAATGATAAAAGTTCTCATTAATATTCCAATAACGGCAACTCACACCAAGGGATACATAGATAACCAACTAAAGGAGAGATACTTCCGCGCTGCAAACCATCCTATATGATAACTTTTCTACTCATGATATGACTCGACTGAAAAGTAAAAGGTAAAAGATAATGGTGATGATACCGCGGCACCCCCCAAGCTTGGAACAAGCCAAGGGGATGCCAATACCAATGATGAATTACTCCTTCGGTGGTGATGGTGAATCCCTAATAAGCTTCTCAACCAACTCGTCAATCTTGTAAGTGAGAGCACGAATCAACTCCGTGTTGTGTTCAATATGGTTCATGAACCTATCAGACTGTGAGTCCTAGCTCTTGGAATTGTTTCCCCACTTCTCACCAGACTGAGAGCTTCCTTTTCCTGCATTGTTAGAACGATCTATATTCCAACTAGTGGGTAGTTCTGCCTCAGGAACTCTTTCAAACTGATATTTATGTATTAAAGTGTGGAAAGGGTTATTGGTGCCTGGAGAAGATGTTCTTGGAGCTAAGCAATGACGTGGAACCTTCCCGCTGTGCTCACCCGCACATTCCTCTTTGGGTTGAATGGATTTGCCACCACTCCGATACTTGCAATGGTGGTGCGCGGGTACGAGCGCGAGTCTTCTTCTACTTCATCTTCAGCTTCACTCTTGACTTCCTCCTCCAGCTCGGGATCTTTGAGATCATCTTCCAGAGCCTCCTTGCCCTTGTTGTTGTTGGAGACCATGATGCTTCTAAATCTGGAAACAATTCCTGGCAGAAACAGATCGAAACGAAAACACGACGAGAAAACGATATACGGACCTCGGGGGATCCGGTGGGTTATATAGCAAAAAGTTTCATAACAAAAGGAAAGTCCAGGTCGAATCTGGGCTGGAGACGGGCTCCGAGGCGCCCACACCATGCCCCGGCGCGACCAATGGTGGGCCCACGCCGTGGGGTGGTGTGGTGCCCTCGGGCACCGTTTCCTCCCCGTTTTTGGCTCGTAATTTTCCATATTTAATAAAAACAACAAAAACATAAGTTGGGAAGTTAAACGCGAACTTTTTCTTACCAAAACTGTTACCTATTCGAAAACAGACTCTGCAGTTTTCTGAATTTGACCTTTAATAAAATCTTCCGGAGTCATTACTTGAAAAATATCAACGTCTTCGTTATAAGAATCCCCAGAAATATAATGCTTGAGTCTTTGACCATTAACCACTTGAGATTTGTCACCATCAAGCGAAGTAATTTTGATTGCACCTGAACGGTAAACCTCTGAAACAACATAAGGTCCTTCCCATTTCGAAAGTAATTTACCTGCAAAAAATCTGAGACGAGACCTATACAATAGAACTTTCTCACCAACATTAAACTCTCTCTTTAGGATTCTCCTATCATGCCATTGCTTCACTTTCTCTTTAAAAAGTCTAGCATTTTCATAAGCTTCACTTCTCCATTCATCTAAGGAACTCAAGAAAAGTAACCTTTTTTACCGGCAAGTTTGAAATCTCTATTAAGTTCTTTTACGGCCCAATAAGCTTTATGTTCTAATTCTAGAGGTAAATGACAAGCTTTTTCCGTAAACCATTTTATAAGGAGACATACCCATATGATTTTTATAAGCAGTTCTATAAGCCCACAAAGCATCATTAAGCTTCCTAGCCCAATTCTTTCTAGATTTATTAACAGTCTTCTGCAAAATAGATTTAATCTCTCTATTTGATAATTCTACTTGACCACTTGTTTGAGGATGATAAGGTGAAGAAATTATATAATTAACGTCATATTTAGCAAGGGTTTTTCTAAAAGCACCATGGATAAAATGAAAACCACCATCAGTCATGAGATATCTAGGCACACCAAACCTTGGAAAAATAATATCTTTAAGTAACATAAAGAGGGTTCTTATCACCTCCTCTTTCATAATAGTTGCAAGTAGTAGAAATAAATTCAACCATATAACCACAAGAATCATTCAACTTAGATAATTTAGGCACATAAAGAGGATTATTAAATTTATTATGGAATTCATTAGCATGCTTTCCTCTTTCAAAATAGTTAATAAGATCAATATCAAGTTTAATATCATGGTTGCAACAAAGATTTGGAACTAAAGATAATTGCAAACCACATAAGTATTTCTCAACATAAGCAAATTTCTCCTCTATGGTGTAGTTAGGAGAATTCAAGAACGTAGCATGACTCTCATGAGTAAGAGTACTATCATAAACATCAAGTATATCATTTTTATCCTCACATAATTTAGTAACAACTTCCAAACATGTAGGATTATCAATAAGCATAGGACCATCATCTAAAGCGTCATCATATAGCACATTTAAGCAACACTCCTCATTATCATCCATAAGTTCACTAGTAGTATTATTAAAAAGTAAAGGAGCATTATTAGTTTCATCATAATAGCATGGGTTATCATATAGGACCATAGAATTTTCAGTTTCACACTCATCATAACATGGGTTCTCATAAATAACAAAAGATTTTTGAGTTTGAGTGCTACTATAAAATGTCGATGGTGAAGATGGGAGATCCAACTCTTCCCCAAGCTTAGGTTGGAACACATCTGTGAGGACCCCTCGTACCGAAGTCTGAGATGTCCACGTTATGTAAAATAGATCACGATCCCAATGATCAGTGCATCGCAATCACATAACCAACAGGGTATCAAGAGTTACATCATTCAAGTCGTACGAATAAAAGTCTTACAACACAAAGAGGTCTCATGACCAAGTCTGCAAATCATCATCACGTAGGACGGAATTAACTACGATATAGCGGAAGCTTGCGGCTAGCGTCGGCCCTCGTCACAACCAGACGCATTCCCACAGAGCAGTTGACCGGTGACACTCAGCTGGCGTAGTCATCGATGTACTCCTCCTCCATGTCGTACATCTCCTCGTTGTAATCTGGACGTTTGAATATTCAGGGACACAGCCATATGAGTACATTTATGTACTCGCAAAACCACCTCAAGGCTTCAGTTTTCATGGTAATGCAATAAAACGTTTTTGAAAACTGGGATAGCTGCTATATACTGCTATAGGGCTTGGTTTTCGCAAACGATGCTTTTAGACATAGAGCATACGACATCTCTATATCTTTGCTAAAAAGAGCATTTAGAGATAGAACTCTCTCTTGTAGAAACAACATGTACTATTTCCACATTTTTGGTAAAACACTTTTGTAAATCTTTTCAAAGACACTAGGATGGGATACCCCTTTTTCGTTTCCATGAGATCAGACTGATTGTCTCCCCGAGACCAACCATCTTCTCCCAAAATCCGTACCTCCCAGGTACCTTCTTGATGCCTCCTTGTTTTTCCACCGAGAAACCATTTTTTTCTTTGAAAACATAAAATTGCCCATACGCCTAGATCGGTGGCCTTTCCAAACGTCCATGACCGCGGACACGGCTATTCGAATAGTTTTACACTCTGCAGAGGTGGTGCACTTTCACCACACCAAACGGTCATCCGCCGTGTTCAGCCACGGTCCGCCATACGACAGTATGCGAGGGTTCGGATAACCTGATCAAAGCTTTCCACTAATCCACCCTAGTACAGAGGACTCCCGATAGGTTTATTCCCCCCGGCACCGTGTGCTCCACTAGACCCCTGGTCTCTCTCGGGACGCCACACCGCCACGGCAGGGGACCCAACGTAATCGTCCGGCTGCGGGTCCCTCCGCTTGTGTATTGCCTCGTACAGATGACAACCCGGCTTCGAGGGCCCCGCCCTTATAGAGTATGAGATCCTCCGCACTAAAATGGACAAGCTTCCGGCTAAGCCCTACCCATCTCAGGTAATGTGGTTGCACGGGTTAATTGTTCGGGCGGCCGCTAGGGCTGTACTTTGTTTTTCAAAAACATCTCCACCTCCGACTGCTCCTAGCAGCTCGGGTTTTCATAAACTCACCGAATGCTCCCAGCACTTCGGGTTTTCATGAAGAGCTCCACTTGCTCCCAGCAACATGGGTTTTATAAAATTCTTTCTCGCCGATCGCTCCCAGCGACTCGGGTTTTCTTCCGGAAACATTTCATCAAACCCAGGCTCCCATCCTATAGTTTTGAGGTAAGAGTATAAGGATATGCTACTAGAAAATATAATTTTCTTGATAGCGCCTTCAGTAGAAGGCTTCTCAAGTAAAGACTTATCTTTATAAAACCTATTATATACTAGTAGATATATCTTTGGCCAAACAATAATTTTGTAAAATATCTTTTGGGTGGCAAAATGCCACAAAAAAGAAGATAAAACATGCATTATTTTATTTATTTTTAGAACAAGACATGCTTTGTACAAATAATAGGAGTTCAATAGGGTGTAGAGGTGGCTTGCCTGGCTCAGCAATATGTCCTTGGTCTTTATCTTGATGTTCTTCAGGTTCTCTCCTTACTTCCAGTTCCTTCCCGATCGTATCTAACGTCGTAAACAAGAAAAGGAACAACACTCAATTACAAGACAATGCCCCCAGGACATAACAAACAGCAAGCATTGCACAAGGCACTAAACTAACAATCAAAAGCAAACAACTCACTTAGTTAAAACAGCAACAAACAACAAGTCCATATAACTAATAAAACAACAAACACACCTAAGAAAGTATACACAACAACCCTAATAGTTAAAAAGGTGGTTTTAACTAAACCCTAAAACAAAACTCCACTTAGGGTAATTAGGTCACTTAACAAGGGCTGCTACCGTAGTTTAGGAAATACTTCAGACAAAAGTTAAGTTACTAAATATTTTCTATTATTAAATTATTTCACCAAGCTAAGATAGAGACATTAACAAACTACTCATGCTAGTATTAAACTTAAAGACTACCAAGTTTAACTAACAATGCAAACATATTAAATCACACAAACATGTTTGGCAACTACAATACAATTTATTATTTAATTACAAATAGGGTTAAGGTGATAATTGGACAACCTTTTTGGATCACTTTCAAATTGTAAAACTATACATCACTAATAAACTTAAAACAACCAGTATCTAAGAAGAACTTTATTAGTGAAGTTTACTTTATTTCATTAATCATGAAATTAAGCAAACAAGCATGATTAAATCATTTTATTTCCTTAGGCACTAAAAGCATTTTTACAACTAACTTCATTTTGTTTTTACTTAAGCACTAACAGTACTAACATATTAAGAACAACATTATGTAGTGATCTACAGTACCCAAACATTTTCACAAACAACAATAGCAACAATTTCATAAAGGACCAAATATTCATTTTATCACTTTTAATAGGCAGAAAACACCATTTTTAGAGTTTATTAAGTCCAGTGTGTTCTGTTCAACAAAAAGTTATGCAAAGATAGGTTTAGGTTCTATGTAAGTATTTTAAACTAATGCAATTGGATTTAGTCCAAAATCTTATTCACAGAAAATTAATTAAATGCTAGAAAACTCTACTGGTCCAAATTTCAAACGCATGCCAAAACAAATATATGCATTACAAACACATGAGGTTAATTTATACAGAAAGATACAGTCACAGGCATTCCAGAACAATTGAGTTTGCAAAATTTGAGTCAACCAAACTCAAGTTATGCAGTTTTTAGTGAAACAGAGCAGTTCTGCCCCAGATTTAATTACCCCTAAAATACACCATGAAAACCAGATCTGCAAGTTCCTGGTGTTTTAGAACTCTCATGTGTACTTCCATGATTTTTGGTTTGGACAAAATCAAATTTAAATTAATTTAAATGGATTTAAACCAACGTGCCAGGATCAGATCTGTGGGAAAAAGAATAAAATCAACTGAAAAAAAATGCCAAAGGGGCCGGATCTGGAGCTGGGCCAAGCAGCACAGTGCTGGGCCGGCCCGCTGAGCTGCGTGCGCGACCGGAAGGGTACGTCGTCGTCGATCTGTAGATCGACGGTCGATATTAGACCGAGGCGCGTTCGAAGGGAACTGTGGATGTGGAGATCGACGGTCCTAGGTCATCTTCTTCGCCGCGAAGCGCACAGACGCGAGACGGAACCCTAGGAAAATGGCGTGGATGAATCCCTCACCTAGGGCACGTGCAGGACGAAGGGGAGGGCCCGAGGATGATACGGAGATCACGGGCATCTCAGGGATGGTCCTGGAGCTTGCTGGTGTGTCCCCAGGCGATGGCGCGGTCGAGGGCTGCTTCTTCGGGCCGTCCATGGCGGCGGCGGCTCCCGGGTTCCTGGGATGAAATGAAGAGGTGGGAGAGTTAGATCTCGCGACGGCGAGCTCGCGGAGTCAAGAATGGCAAAGAAAGGAGGCTCGAGGCGCCGACGAGAGCCGTTCTTCACCGCCGGTCACCGAGAGAAAATTTTGTTCTCCTCGGCAGCAGAGGGGAGGAGCTTGAGCGCAAGTTAGGGGGGTGAGAGAGGGGTGGTAGTGGAGAGGAATGGAGGTGGAGTGAGGCTCTGGGGTGGAGTGTGCACATTTAACCAAGGAGATGGTCGTGGAGGGCGTTTTCGGCCCTTTAGGAAAAGAGAGAGGGAGAGAGGCGCTGGGATTAAGCAACAGGGACGGTGGAGAGTGTTAAGTGGTGGCCGTGGTCAGGAAGGGCAGAGAGAAAGACTGGTTTGCCCTCCCAGCTTCCCTTCGGTTCCAATCAAGAAAAGAGAGGCGAGAGAGCTAGGGCTAGCTACAGAAGTTGACAAGTGGGTCTAGGGAGAGGGGTGGGATCCCTCTACTCGCCCAAGCATTGGAGGGAGGGGTGGTGCAGGATTTGGTCCATGATTTTGGACAAGAAAGGATCTAGGGAATTAATGCCCCGATTTTCTCGTGGCATCGAAACCATCATGGAATAAGGATGTTTAAACCATGAAAAGCTCAAACAAAACATTATGATGATAGACAAGATGTCAAGGATGGATGAGGTTCTAGTGCATTGCCAAAAAGATTAAGTTTGAGTGTTAAAACAAAAACACCAAAAGGCTAAACAATAACAGAGAAGAAGATAGGTCCAGAGAAGGTCTTGCCAAGTTTTCTTCAAGATTTTGAATAACATAAGCAAATACTTTTGAATAAAAGGGTCACATATGACCATAGTAAGGTTCGGTAATTTTGCTAAGAATTTTGGAAATACTTTTATTCACAAAATATTTAAAAATCCCTTTCTGGCCCTTTGGTAAATAAATTGTAATAAATAAGAAAAAGGCTTCCAAAACAAATATTTTTGAAATGAAATGAGAGGTTATATAATAGATCACAGAAGTGATTTTTAATAAACAACTCCTTTGAAAAACATTTGAGATTTCTTTTGAAAACAAGGAAAACATGAGGCTTTTTTTAGAAGGCACCAAAACCTAGAGAGTAAATAGTTTTTTTAAATGGCCAAGATAAGAACATTGACCACATTAGATGTGAAACCCAAATCATGAGGATGGGAAAATAAGGTTTGGTTGAGTTCATAAAGAATAAGGAGTGATTTTAGAAAGGTTGCCCTGATGAGAGGGATATAGCCACTAATATGGAATGCCATAGAAAAGGGTTTTGAGATAAAATGCTAGGGAGTTTTCATAAAATACTTTCATAGCTTGGATGGAAAGTATAGGTATGGAATGTGAGATCCCTGATGGTGCAAGTGATGAGAAGAACAAGATTTGCTACATTGGCATGTCTCCAAAGTTGGAGGATTTTCATAGATAGGAAGATAGCTTAAGATAGGATTCTAATCTCTGATCCTTTTTATAAAGTCCTAATATTTGTAGGTTTCAAACCATTTAAGTCCACACACACTCACAAACAAACAAGTATAAACATTCCAAGATAAACATAAGAAATGATCACACCTCTAGCAAGTCACAACAAAACAAGTTAAATCAAACAATTGTGTTTACAAAGCAATTTCCCAAGTGTTTTTGTGAGTTGGTGATCAAGCAAGATCATGACATTATCACCAAGAAGTAGGGTTTAAGTAGGTTGTGCTCACAAGGTTACTATTAGGTGTTAACAAACACAATCAACAAAGTACCCAAAGTCAAAAAAAAGAAATGGGAAGTGAATCACAAGCATTAAGAAAAGTTTTTGTTGCCCCTGATTTTTGGCTCCCTAACAACTGGGTTATGCTGGTTTCCAAAAGTGGGGCGTTACAGATCTTCCCCCTTAAAAGAATCTCGTCCCGAGATTCCTAAGCGGGTAGTAAGAGAGTGCAAGGTTAGGGGGTTTGATGCTCCTTCGTCTTCCGAGGTTGTTGATTCTCAACTGAGGTCTCCTTGTCGATATGGCATCGGATTTCTTCTGGAAGGCTTTGGGTCTCATCTGAAGGTGTTGTCATGAAGGTCGATTCTGATCAGCGTTCTTGTCGGGTTGTCTTCAAATACTCCAGAGTTGGGGCGCAAAGGACAATTTGTCAAAACTCCCTAATAAAACTAGCATATGTCTTCCCCCTTAAAAAGGGACCTTGAAGGGATGATGTTGGCGGTATAAGTTGTTGCCGACTTCAGGACGCTGCTGTTCTTGGGTATCATGGCGATCTTCGTCTTGGTCGTAGTTCCTCGGCGCTTGGGGTTGACGTAGACACTTGTCCAGATATTGCCGTCTTGAGGGTCAGCAGTTAAATACATGCCAACAGTTTTTCAAGCCTCACAAGGGTGTCAGGTCCGTAGACTTGACTCTCTCTAGTTTCCTTACTAAGTCAAAGGAGTTTCGAGCGACTAAGTATGTCTAAACTAGCTTAGTGGTAGAGGTTGATTACTACAACAGTCTTTGGGATCTTCGTCGTTCTTGGCGTCTTGCTGGGTATGACGCCTTCTATTGAGTCGACCTTCTGTTTAGTTGGCGAACGAAGTTGTTGATGACTTCCTTGGTTCTTGGACTTCATGACGCCTCGCACTATTCTTCAGAGGTCAGTCGGATCTATGGGCCAATTTGCCAACCGGGCATTTTGCCAAAAGGCAAACAGGGGTTTAAACTAACAGGGAAGTATGTTCTAAGGGCGGGCTACCAACAAGGTGTACTTTGGAAAAACACGCCAGAGAATTAACACATAAACGAAATGCTCACGAAACATTTTCAGCCATAACAGGGAATAAGGTCTCAACTACAATACGGGAGCAACAACCACGATTTAGTTCAACACAAGGGCATAGTTTTAGCCATAAACCTTACAACGAACTGGTTTGCGACTCGAGTGGGCACGTGACTTCATTCCATTGTCGCGGAACACTTAGAGGCTGCGCTTCTTGGAAGATTCGTTCTTGGGGAGGGACTCTTTGTTTGTCTTCAAAGCTTCAATCTCCTCGTAGGTTTCTTTGAGATCCTTCCGGGTGTTGAGGACTCGGTACCTGAGCCTTTCTCCCATCTCATCAATGGCGGCCCATGCAGCGCTCTTTGCTGACTCCATAAAGGAGGCGTACTGAGACTCTGAGTTGGTGAACATCATATATCCCGATTTGTTCTGATCATCATCTTCGTTCTCGTAGAGGTGGAGTTGCACCCACCAAAGCTCTTGCCCATTCTCCATCCAAGGAAAACCCTTGTAGACTGCGGGTCCTTCGAGTTCGAAGCTCAGCATGAGGTTCTCCAGGGCCTTGGGAAACTCAGTGGTGCTTTCCAAAGTCATGGTCATCGTCGGGCCCTTCTTGAGTGATTCGATGAGGCTCGACATCTATAAATAAAGAAAACGTCTTAGGAGGAGGCGTAAAAAGGGTAAAAGAATCAAGGCTGAGATATCTCGGTGAAAGGTAAGGTTTTAGTCCTAGGGTCTGTTACTAGTTTGACGCCATTCCTAAGGTCCTTATTCCTGTCTAGCAAGGTACACACAGACACGGAGCACACAGTCAACTAATGCTTCAGCAAAAGCACACAAGCAAGACACACACTTAAGCAAAAAAGCATACCAGCAAAAGAACACACACGACACTTATAGTACCAAAAAGGGCACTCCACAATCGTGTTAATCGGATAATCTGACCAAGGGTCATATCCTAAATGTCCTACTGGTCTTGGTCAATCTTACTTTTTGGAGTCTTCATTTCATCGGCTTGGGCTCCTGCTGGAAATCTTGAGACTGTCGAAATGGCAACTGGAGTACCATTGTTGGGGCTGAAGTCTTGACAGTGAGACTGCTTCGGCAAGCAAGGGTTGCTCTGTAGCTTGTTTCTTCAATTGACGACCACCTTGATGTCGTATGTTGAAGTCTTGAGACTGAACTTCGCCTTCTCGGTACTAGTTACTTAGGTCTCATTTGGGTTCATCGTCCAGGCGAAACTAGTTTGAATGGGGACAAGATAGTAGGAAAAATCTTTTGAAATACTTTAAATTGGAGAGACAAGGTCAAGATATTTTTGAGAAAAAGAGAAGAGTGGAAACCATACTCGGCTTACTTAGATAAAAATAGATTTTGTGCAAATAGGGTTTTAGCAGAAATATTTCCTTCCTAAGCTAACGACCATGCTAACTAAGGTCTCCTAAGGTCAACGATGGCTCTGATACCAAGTCTGTGAGGACCCCTCGTACCGAAGTCCGAGATGTCCACGTTATGTAAAATAGATCACGATCCCAATGATCAGTGCATCGCAATCACATAACCAACAGGGTATCAAGAGTTACATCATTCAAGTCGTACGAATAAAAGTCTTACAACACAAAGAGGTCTCATGACCAAGTCTGCAAATCATTGTCACGCAGGACGGAATTGACTACGATATAGCGGAAGCTTGCGGCTAGCGTCGGCCCTCGTCACAACCAGACGCATTCCCACAGAGCAGTTGACCGGTGACACTCAGCTGGCGTAGTCGTCGATGTACTCCTCCTCCATGTCGTACATCTCCTCGTTGTAATCTGGACGTTTGAATATCCAGGGACACAGCCATATGAGTACATTTACGTACTCGCAAAACCACCTCAAGGCTTCAGTTTTCATGGTAATGCAATAAAACGTTTTTGGAAACTGGGATAGCTGCTATATACTGCTATAGGGCTTGGTTTTCGCAAACGATGCTTTTAGACATAGAGCATACGACATCTCTATATCTTTGCTAAAAAGAGCATTTAGAGATAGAACTCTCTCTTGTAGAAATAGCATGTACTATTTCCACATTTTTGGTAAAACACTTTTGTAAATCTTTTCAAAGACACTAGGATGGGGATACCCCTTTTTCCTTTCCATGAGATCAGACTGATTGTCTCCCCGAGACCAACCATCTTCTCCCAAAATCCGTACCTCCCAGGTACCTTCTTGATGCCTCCTTGTTTTTCCACCGAGAAACCATTTTTTCTTTGAAAACATAAAATTGCCCATACGCCTAGATCGGTGGCCTTTCCAACCGTCCATGACCGCAGACACGGCTATTCGAATAGTTTTACACTCTGCAGAGGTGGTGCACTTTCACCACACCAAACGGTCATCCGCCGTGTTCAGCCACGGTCCGCCATATGACAGTATGCGAGGGTTCGGATAACCTGGTCAAAGCTTTCCACTAATCCACCCTAGTACAGAGGACTCCCGATAGGTTTATTCCTCCCGGCACCGTGTGCTCCACTAGACCCCTGGTCTCTCTCGGGATGCCACACCGCCACGGCAGGGGACCCAACGTAATCGTCCGGCTGCGGGTCCCTCCGCTTGTGTATTGCCTCGTACAGATGACAACCCGGCTTCGAGGGCCCCGCCCTTATAGAGTATGAGATCCTCCGCACTAAAACGGACAAGCTTCCGGCTAAGCCCTACCCATCTCAGGTAATGTGGTTGCACGGGTTAATTGTTCGGGCGGCCGCTAGGGCTGTACTTTGTTTTTCAAAAACATCTCCACCTCCGACTGCTCCCAGCAGCTCGGGTTTTTGTAAACTCACCGAATGCTCCCAGCACTTCGGGTTTTCATGAAGAGCTCCACTTGCTCCCAGCAACATGGGTTTTATAAAATTCTTTCCCGCCGATCGCTCCCAGTGACTCGGGTTTTCTTCCGGAAACATTTCATCAAACCCAGGCTCCCATCCTATAGTTTTGAGGTAAGAGTATAAGGATATGCTACTAGAAAATATAATTTTCTTGATAGCGCCTTCAGTAGAAGGCTTCTCAAGTAAAGACTTATCTTTATAAAACCTATTATATACTAGTAGATATATCTTTGGCCAAACAATAATTTTGTAAAATAGCTTTTGGGTGGCAAAATGCCACAAAAAAGAAGATAAAACATGCATTATTTTATTTATTTTTAAAACAAGACATGCTTTGTACAAATAATAGGAGTTCAATAGGGTGTAGAGGTGGCTTGCCTGGCTCAGCAATATGTTCTTGGTCTTTATCTTGATGTTCTTCAGGTTCTCTCCTTACTTCCAGTTCCTTCCGATCGTATCTAACGTCGTAAACAAGAAAAGGAACAACACTCAATTACAAGACAATGCCCCCAGGACATAACAAACAACAAGCATTGCACAAGGCACTAAACTAACAATCAAAAGCAAACAACTCACTTAGTTAAAACAGCAACAAACAACAAGTCCATATAACTAAGATAAACAACAAACACACCTAAGAAAGTATACACAACAACCCTAATAGTTAAAAAGGTGGTTTTAACTAAACCCTAAAACAAAACTCCACTTAGGGTAATTAGGTCACTTAACAAGGGCTGCTACCGTAGTTTAGGAAATACTTCAGACAAAAGTTAAGTTACTAAATATTTTCTATTATTAAATTATTTCACCAAGCTAAGATAGAGACATTAACAAACTACTCATGCTAGTATTAAACTTAAAGACTACCAAGTTTAACTAACAATGCAAACATATTAAATCACACAAACATGTTTGGCAACTACAATACAATTTATTATTTAATTACAAATAGGGTTAAGGTGATAATTGGACAACCTTTTTGGATCACTTTCAAATTGTAAAACTATACATCACTAATAAACTTAAAACAACCAGTATCTAAGAAGAACTTTATTAGTGAAGTTTACTTTATTTCATTAATCATGAAATTAAGCAAACAAGCATGATTAAATCATTTTATTTCCTTAGGCACTAAAAGCATTTTTACAACTAACTTCATTTTGTTTTTACTTAAGCACTAACAGTACTAACATATTAAGAACAACATTATGTAGTGATCTACAGTACCCAAACATTTCAGAAACAACAATAGCAACAATTTCATAAAGGACCAAATATTCATTTTATCACTTTTAATAGGCAGAAAACACCATTCCAGGGTGTTCTGTTCAACAAAAAGTTATGCAAAGATAGGTTTAGGTTCTATGTAAGTATTTTAAACTAATGCAATTGGATTTAGTCCAAAATCTTATTCACAGAAAATTAATTAAATGCTAGAAAACCCTACTGGTCCAAACTTCAAACGCATGCCAAAACAAATCTATGCATTACAAACGCATGAGGTTAATTTATACAGAAAGATACAGTCACAAGCATTCCAGAACAATTGAGTTTGCAAAATTTGAGTCAACCAAACTCAAGTTATGCAGTTTTTAGTGAAACAGAGCAGTTCTGCCCCAGATTTAATTACCCCTAAAATACACCATGAAAAATAAAATACACCATAATTACCCCTACTGGTCCTGGAGCTTGCTGGTGTGTCCCTAGGCGATGGCGCGGTCGAGGGCTGCTTCTTCGGGCCGTCCATGGCGGTGGCGGCTCCAGGGTTCCTGGGATGAAATGAAGAGGTGGGAGATTTAGATCTCGTGACGGCGAGCTCGCGGAGTCAAGAATGTCAAAGAAAGGAGGCTCGAGGCGCCGGCGAGAGCCGTTCTTCACCGCCGGTCACCGAGAGAAAATTTTGTTCTCCTTGGCAGCAGAGGGGAGGAGCTTGAGCGCAAGTTAGGGGAGTGAGAGAGGGGTGGTAGTGGAGCGGAATGGAGGTGGAGTGAGGCTCTGGGGTGGAGTGTGCACATTTAACCAAGGAGATGGTCGTGGAGGGCGTTTTCGGCCCTTTAGGAAAAGAGAGAGGGAGAGAGGCGCTGGGATTGAGCAACAGGGACGGTGGAGAGTGTTAAGTGGTGGCCGTGGTCAGGAAGGGCAGAGAGAAAGACTGGTTTGCCCTCCCAGCTTCCCTTCGGTTCCAATCAAGAAAAGAGAGGCGAGAGAGCTAGGGCTAGCTACAGAAGTTGACAAGTGGGTCTAGGGAGAGGGGTGGGATCCCTCTACTCGCCCAAGCATTGGAGGGAGGGGTGGTGCAGGATTTGGTCCATGATTTTGGACAAGAAAGGATCTAGGGAATTAATGCCCCGATTTTCTCGGTGGCATCGAAACCATCATGGAATAAGGATGTTTAAACCATGAAAAGCTCAAACAAAACATTATGATGATAGACAAGATGTCAAGGATGGATGAGGTTCTGGTGCATTGCCAAAAAGATTAAGTTTGAGTGTTAAAACAAAAATGCCAAAAGGTAAACAATAACAGAGAAGAAGATAGGTCCAGAGAAGGTCTTGCCAAGTTTTCTTCAAGATTTTGAATAACATAAGCAAATACTTTTGAATAAAAGGGTCACATATGACCATAGTAAGGTTGGGTAATTTTGCTAAGAATTTTGGAAATACTTTTATTCACAAAATATTTAAAAATCCCTTTCTGGCCCTTTGGTAAATAAATTGTAATAAATAAGAAAAAGGCTTCCAAAACAAATATTTTTGAAATGAAATGAGAGGTTATATAATATAGATCACATAAGTGATTTTTAATAAACAACTCCTTTGAAAAACATTTGAGATTTCTTTTGAAAACAAGGAAAACATGAGGCTTTTTTAGAAGGCACCAAAACCTAGAGAGTAAATAGTTTTTTTAATGGCCAAGATAAGAACATTGACCACATTAGATGTGAAACCCAAATCATGAGGATGGGAAAATATGGTTTGGTTGAGCTCATAAAGAATAAGGAGTGATTTTAGAAAGGTTGCCCTGATGAGAGGGATATAGCCACTAATATGGAATGCCATAGAAAAGGGTTTTGAGATAAAATGCTAGGGAGTTTTCATAAAATACTTTCATAGCTTGGATGGAAAGTATAGGTATGGAATGTGAGATCCCTGATGGTGCAAGTGATGAGAAGAACAAGATTTGCTACATTGGCATGTCTCCAAAGTTGGAGGATTTTCATAGATAGGAAGATAGCTTAAGATAGGATTCTAATCTCTGATCCTTTTTATAAAGTCCTAATATTTGTAGGTTTCAAACCATTTAAGTCCACACACACTCACAAACAAACAAGTATAAACATTCCAAGATAAACATAAGAAATGATCACACCTCTAGCAAGTCACAACAAAACAAGTTAAATCAAACAATTGTGTTTACAAAGCAATTTCCCAAGTGTTTTTGTGAGTTGGTGATCAAGCAAGATCATGACATTATCACCAAGAGGTAGGGTTTAGGTAGGTTGTGCTCACAAGGTTACTATTAGGTGTTAACAAACACAACCAACAAAGTACCCAAAGTCAAAAAAGAATGGGAAGTGAATCACAAGCATTAGTGAAGCATTTTAAGAAAAGTTTTTGTTGCCCCTGATTTTTGGCTCTCTAACAACTGGGTTATGCTGGTTTCCCAAAAGTGGGGCGTTACAACATCCATTTCAATCTCCTCTTCACATACTTCCACTTCCAAGCTTATGTTTTCATCATCCTCTTGGGGTTGCACGGGCATCCCAAGCTTAGGTTCTGATCCTCCTCTTCCTGCAAAATGTTAGTGCTTTCCGTGGCAGCAAGAATTCTTTCTTTAACATAAACATTATCACTAAATTCTTTTTGCAAATTTGGAGAATAATAGAAACTTGCCCTTTCATTTCACGAGCTACATGACTGGTTGCAAGAAATTTATCAAGAAGAGAGTCTATCTCATGGGCTCCAACATACGCAATATATTTCTCAACTTGTTCTATATCAGGGCATAAACATTCATCTTCACGATAACAAGCAATTATAGGATCACTATTATACTTGCATTGATAGTGGGAATGTTTAACAACTCTTCTATTGCAACAAGTTATACCATGTAACTCACAAAACTGATTAGCTATTTTGTGAAGAGCTTTAAGCAACTTACCCACTCTATTTCCCCCTTTGGTTGATTGATGTTCAGAGTAGGTGTCATACTTTTTAAAATAATCATTACCCATAGACATTCCAGAAAGTTTCTCCATTTTTAAATTTCTATGTGTTTTGATATATATAACTGAAAATAAAACTAAAGAGAAACTCACAACCAAAAAAGTTTAAAGGAACCTCCCCAAGCTTTAGATGATTGCAAGATATAAAACAAGATAAAATAAATCTAAAGTCTAGTGCACACAAGAATAGAAACTTAAGCGCTACGCTCTCCGACAACGGCGCCAGAAAAGTACTTGATAACCCCCAAGAGCAGGGGATCACTGTAGCACCTCTCAATGTGGAAGTAGGGTATCGATCCGCAGGAGCAAGAAGGAAAAGTTATCTATTCCCTACAACTAAAGTGTCACAAGTTTTAGTTGATTATGCACTAAACAAGTTTAAGAACAAGATGGTTGATTTAATGGATGGAAGTTTAATGTAACAAAACAAGAATGTAAAAGTGTCCCAATCCTCTTCAATGCAAGAGGACAAGACAAAGGTTTTCTCTTATAGGAACAATGGACATGGGTTCATGGGTTCACTTAATCCTCTCTCTCATCTACGGTGATTATCATGTTATAGATAAAGTACACACAATTGTCATGTTTTAATGGTAACTTTTATGACGGCTATATGTCCTAAAACACATAGTTGAAAGAAGTACTCATTTGTGTTGCTAGGTCACCCTCGTAAGGCTAGCGTGGTTGCTGTCACTCCCACATCATACTCTTCCTTTTTACCCCCAGATAAAGGATGTTGGGCTGTATTTCACATGTCACTCAATACATATGCCGTGTCACATCGGCCATCCCGTACCTACATACATCATACTTCATAATGGACAATATTCTAAACACTAGTGCAATGATTCATAATTCGTGTGCATGACCACATCTCTCTCATCTATCCACACTTGGTGGTGTCAATCACCTCATGACAAGGATAAACAAGGCATTATGCATAAATCAAACCATCACATGCATCATAGAATATCTCCAAAGTATGACAAATCATAAAAGCTCCAACACAACGGTAAATGTATAACAAATCATCTCATACCACAATATCCACCATAAGAATTACATAGATAGATCCATACTTATGCAAGGCACATCATATGGACTCCAACAATGATCATACATAGAGAGATTAGATCAAGTTACCACCACAAACCCAAGGTCCAGGGGGTGGACTACTCCCCCTTCATCATGGAGACGGTGGAGAAGTCGTTGGAGAAGATGGAGACCACCCGGCAGCGCCCCGCCGGAGTTTTCCCCCTCCAATCTGCAACTCCAGGTCTCTGTTTCGTGTTTCTGTGTTTCTGCGGCGCTCCTTCCAGAGAACGTCGGGGGACTATTTTTATAGGGGTTTTAGGTCAAAACGAGTCGGTGGAGGAAAGATCGACGGCAACGGAGCTCCGAGGCCAAAAGGGGGGTCCCACGCGGCCAGGTACTGGGCCGCGTGGGCCCACTCATTGGCCCTCGGGCCTCTCTTGTTTGCTTCCTTCGCTCCCACGCTTTGTTCCTTCCAAAAATGATGCTCGTAAATTTCCAGGTCATTTGGACGTCGTTTGGGTCCCTGAAACATTAAAATATAGAAATAGGGTTTTCTGCCTGTGCAGGGTTAATTCCATAAAAAATAGGAAACATATCAAATATTCCCAAAATCATTATAAAACAGTGATATAACCCTTATATGATGCAAATATGACTGGAATATAAGTAAAATAATGCAAAGTTCATGTATGCATTTTACATGCATCAACATCCCCAAGCTTAACCTATACTCGTCCTCGAGTATGAAGGTGATAAAACTAACATGGACTTTGCAATTTAATACTAACAATGGATATCAAAGATGATTACTATTGCTACATAGAGTCAAATGGTTCATTCTTAAAAGGAGTAGCAATATGCAAGATAGTTATGAAGTGATATCAAGTATTCAATGCAAGGATGTTCAATGATAATTCACAAAGTGTAACATAAGAGAAGAAGTACTATGGACCACAGTATGCATAATGATAAGTAAGAACATCCTACAATGGTCATAGAGTATTGATGAAAATCTGAATATAAAAGGTGGACACTTTGGAAAGATATATATGAGTAGAGGTAAAGCATGAATAAGTTTCATCTAACTTCTGAACTTCTCTACTTAAGTCAATGATTGTAATATGGTAATCCTTGGTGTCAAGCTCTCATTCCCCTATCATAGCATCTTGAATGATTAAGTTTAAAGTGAAAGCAAATACGAGTAGTGTGCTTGACAAAGTACAGGTTGAAAGTCTCATGCCCCTTGAATACAAGTACCTACTCCATGTGTTACTCAACTTGGAAAACAAAGCAAGTTCAAGTTAAATATCATTGTAAGTAATAATAGTATCATTAAGAGCGTCAACTGGGGTACCTCTTGTCCCAGGATATGGAACAAGCCCATATCAAAATGACAAGACAAACAAACACAATGAACAATCTCAACACCCTTTTTATTTACCATTAGATAGCTTTTTATTGTAAGGTGTATCACAGAAGGTTCACCATAGCATGTAAGTAAATTTCCACCATGAATGATGCATGGCTTAGATTAGCGGCCCAGGCGTCTCTCTAACCATTTATACAAACTCATTTAAACTCACTTCATTTCCACATTTATTTCACCCATGGTAAGCATCCATAAACAAAAGTACATGATATCAACTAAATGAGATGAAGTGCATGTTGAAAGCTTGCCATGTGACAGCACATATGAGCTAACTCTCAACCAAAGACATTTGTCAAGCCCACAACATCATAATTTTAATCACAATGGGTCATATTTTATTTATGCAATGAAAGTAAAGTGTGCATCAAGTTCGAGAGAGCTCTATAACCAACTTTTCCCATAACAATCAACAACATAAGCATTTTCATTCAGAGGTATAGATAACACAAATATCATGATAAACATACTCGGAATAGCAATAGGTAGATATGGTGGACTCACTGGAAAAACTTTGGTTGAAGGTGTTGGAAACAAGTTTTTGCTTGTTGGAATTTTTGGGCTAGCAAGAGGGAGAAAGTTGACCATCTAAATGCATGCATGAGTGTCCATAGAACTAACTAATCCATGTTAAAACAAGGTAAAATAACATTTAGCATCAAAACATGAATAAAAGATAGCTCTTGATAAAATACTTGCAAATTATTACTCATTAACAAGCTCATGAATTCATGCAACTATATGTATCTTTTAAAATTAACTCCAACATCCCTTTTCCCAATCTTATAATAGCATCCAACATAATTCAACCCAAATTTCCAGTAGCTCTCTCATATATAAATGATAGTGTGGTGGTCTCACAAAATAAAAATCAAACATAAACAAACAAAAGACGCTCCAAGTTTATGCGATAAAGTGTTTCGATCGAAAAACAGAAGTTAGACGTGTGCAAACCGAGAGTGTGTAGGTCCAGTGGGGTTGTCTTCACATCCCCAAGCTTATGGTCTTCACCATCCTTGGATAGCTCTTGGTGCATCTCCTCTAATCCCTGTGAAAAAACTTCAAAACACCGTTTCTCCCATTTCTTTTCTGTGGGGTCATTAGTAGTGATAAACAAATAGATTTCTTGCTGCATATAATCCTTAGACAAAAATTCATATGAATTCCAGAAAGTGTATAATGTTGTATGCCTACTCATAAACTTAATTGGATAAAAAGATTCAAGCTAAAAGTTCTAAGCATGCATCAAACAAAATGGGACAGAATCTGTCCAGAAAAACAGCAGCAGCAAAACGTATTTTTCTACCCTACTAAAATTTGTCTAAAAATTCCGAAAAAATTCATCATACAGAGGATGAAAAGTTACAACTATAGTTAAAATATGAGCTTATTCGGAGTTACAGAATAAGAATTAAAAATCATACCGTGCACAGATTCGTGCAGAAATAAAATCTCCGAACGCTATAAGCAACTTCTTCAAACCAAAATGAGTAAAACTTGGCACTTTATTAAAAATTCCAGAAACTAAACTAAACAAAGTCTCTTGTTACAGCAAGAGGACACAAAGAAAATCACAAATAAAAACAACCGGGTTGCCTCCCGTAAAGCGCTTTCTTTATAGCCATGTAGCTAGGCTTCTTACTTGATATTTATTGTGGACGAAACTCATGAGGGAGCTTGAACTTTGATGTGTCCCTCTTCCTTGGGAAGTGTTCCATGCATAATACCAGGATCCCATGGTGTTCTCAAACCAATCAAAATAATAGTCAAGTTGAACCCTAGTTGAGAGAAAAACAAAACACAAAGTAATAACAACGTACCTACATACATCATACTTCATAATGGACAATATTCTAAACACTAGTGCAATGATTCATAATTCGTGTGCATGACCACATCTCTCTCATCTATCCACACTTGGTGGTGTCAATCACCTCATGACAAGGATAAACAAGGCATTATGCATAAATCAAACCGTCACATGCATCATAGAATATCTCCAAAGTATGACAAATCATAAAAGCTCCAACACAACGGTAAATGTATAACAAATCATCTCATACCACAATATCCACCATAAGAATTACATAGATAGATCCATACTTATGCAAGGCACATCATATGGACTCCAACAATGATCATACATAGAGAGATTAGATCAAGTTACCACCACAAACCCAAGGTCCGGGGGGTGGACTACTCCCCCTTCATCATGGAGACGGTGGAGAAGTCGTTGGAGAAGATGGAGACCACGCCGGCAGTGCCCGCCGGAGTTTTCCCCCTCCAATCTACAACTCCAGGTCTCTGTTTCGGTGTTTCTGTGTTTCTGCGGCGCTCCCTCCAGAGAACGTCGGGGGACTATTTTTATAGGAGGTTTTAGGTCAAAACCGAGTCGGTGGAGGAAAGATCGACGGCAACGGAGCTCCGAGGGCCAAAAGGGGGGTCCCACGCGGCCAGGTACTTGGGCCGCGTGGGCCCACTCATCTGGACCCTTGGGCCTCCTCTTGTTTGCTTCTTTCGCTCCCACGCTTTGTTCCTTCCAAAAAATGATGCTCGTAAATTTCCAGGTCATTTGGGCGTCGTTTGAGTCCCTGAAACATTAAAATATAGAAATAGGGTTTTATGCCTGTGCAGGGTTAATTCCATAAAAAATAGGAAACATATCAAATATTCCCAAAATCATTATAAAACAGTGATATAACCCTTATATGATGCAAATATGGCTGGAATATAAGTAAAAATAATGCAAAGTTCATGTATGGATTTTACATGCATCACATAGTATTCAATATTCATCGGATCCCAGCAAACACAACATGTAGCATTACAATAAGATGATCTTGATCATGATAGGCGGCTCACAAGATCTAAACATGATAGCATAAAGTGGAGAGACAACCATCTAGCTACTGCCATGGACCCGTAGTCCAAGGATGAACTACTCACGCATCACTCCGGAGGCAGGCATGGTGATGTAGAGCCCTCCGGTGATGATTCCCCTCTCCGACAGGGTGCCGGGAAGAGCTTCCGAACCCTCCCGAGCTAGGGTTGATGGCGGCGGCGTCTCTGGAACTTTTCGTGGACAATGGCTCGGGTATTTAGGGTTTTCGCGTCGGGAAGAATAAATAGGCGAAAGGGCGGCGGCTGCAGAGCCACGTGGGCCCCACACCACCCCACGGCGCGGCAGGGGGGCCGCGCGGCCCCTTTGGACTCCGTGTACGTGTTAAAAAATAGGAGGTTCTGTCCAAGTTTCGTCCAATTCCGAGAATATTTCCAGACTAGCTTTTCTGGAATACAAAAACAGCAGAAAACAGGAACTGGCACTGTGGCATCTTGTTAATAGGTTAGTCCCAGAAAATGCATAAAAATGCTATGAAGTGTATATAAAACATGTAACAATTGGTATAATATCAACATGGAACATCAGAAATTATAGATACGTTTGAGACGTATCAAGCATCCCAAGCTTAGTTCTACTCGTCCTCGAGTAGGTAAAACGATAAAAACAAAATAATTTCTGAGGTGACATGCTACAATCATAATCTTGATCAAATATATTGTAAAGCACATGTTATGAATGAAGTGATCCAGGTCAATGGTCTATAGTTTGCTAGCAAGTAGATAATGAGCAAACAACTGAATCATATAAGCAAAAACTTTTCATGAATAGTACTTTCGAGACAAGCATCAAAGAGTTTTGCATAAGAGTTAACTCATAAAGCAATAGATTCTAAGTAAAAGGTATTTAACCAACACAAAGGAAGATTTAAGTTTCAGCAATTGCTTTCAACTTTCAACATATATATCTCATGGATATTTGTCAACACAAAGCAATATAATAAGTGCAATATACAAGCATATAAAAATTGTTGCACCAAAGTTGACACTAGTGTTTGCTTCTAAGATAGAAAGAAGTAGGAAAACTGACTCAACATAAAAGTAAAAGAAAGGCCCTTCGCAGAGGGAAGCAGGGATTAAATCATGTGCTAGAGCTTTTTAAGTTTTTGAAATCATATAGAGAGTAAAAATAAGTTTTGAGAGGTGTTTGTTAATTGTCAACGAATCAGAAAATGGAAAGTACAATATGACCCCTGCCAACCAGACTTTTAAGAGCGGCTCCCATGAAGGACGTTATTTCTACCAGCAAGGCAGATCATCCCTCTTTCTCTTTTGTTTACACATGCAGATATTTCACTGTTTGTCATTGCTTGACTGATAAATCAGGGCAAAAATGTGAAGAGAATTAAGCGGTTAAAGTTGTAATTAATTGGGACTGGGCACCCCATTTGCCAGCTCTTTTTGCAAAATTAATGGATAAGCGGATGTATATGCCGCTAGTCCGGTGGTAAAGTCTGTTTGACAGTTGACATAAAGACATCCACCCCGTCCTCATGAGCTTGGTAAACATTGACACAAAATAGGAGTAATAAAGTTTGAATAGTTTAAAGGTAGCACATGAAAATTTTACTTGGAATGGCAAGGAAATACCACATATAGGTAGTTATGGTGGACACAGATGGCATGGATTTTGGCTCAAGGTTTTGGATGCACGAGAAGCATTCCCTCTCAGTACAGAGTTTAGGCTAGCAAGGTTATTTGAAGCAAACACAGGATATCAACCGACACAGCAAGACTTATATGAAAACATATTGCAAGCATTATAAGACTCTACACTGTCTTCCTTGTTAACCAAACCCTTTTACTAGAAAATATCTAGACCTTAGAGATACCAATCATGCAAACCAAATTTCAACGAGCTTTACGGTAGTTCTTCATTAATAGGTTTTAACTACATGATACAAAAGCTTAAACATGAACTACTTGATAACTCAAAACAATTGACAAGTATCAAATTATCCAATACAGTGATCTACAAGAATATGTAAGCTTTTTCCATTATACCATCTACCACATGCAACATTTTCTGTTCCAACCAAACACCAATCAATTTATTTCAACATAAACTCTCCAAACAATTATAAGTGAAGCAAGAGAGTACTTTCTTTAAAAGAACTAACAGCTCTGAATAAGAGATGCATGCAAAACAGGAGCTAAAAGCATAGCAATAGCTAGATAAGAATACTCAACAAGTATAAGTGAAGAATAGGAGTATTCATATGAAAAAGCGGAGCGTGTCTCTCTCCCAATCAAGAATGCTGGGTCCAATCAAGTTGACCATAAGAAAAATAAAATACTGAAAATAAAAGCACACAGACGCTCCAAGTAAAGCACATATGATGTGAAAGAATTAAAATATAGTTTCACTAGAGATGACCTGATAAGTTGCTGATGAAGAAGGGGATGCCTTGGGCATCCCCAAGCTTAGACGCTTGAGTCTTCTTGAAATATGCTGGGGTGATCCATGGGAGCATCCCCAAGCTTAAGCTCTTCACTCTTCTTGATCACATTATATCATCCTTCTCTCTTGACCCTTGAAAACTTCCGCCACACCAAACTCAAGTAATTCTCATTAGAGGGTTAGTGCACAATCAAAAACTCACATGTTCTATAAGGACACAAACATGACCGTTACTTTTAACATTAACTACTGCCACTGATGTTATGTGAAGCTCTTCACCCTAAAAAAGAATTCCACTCAACACTAGTAAAAGAGAGAATGCGAAAAATAAAAGACAGAATCTGTCTAAACAGAACAGTCTGTAAAGACGAATTTTTTCGAGGCACTTACGTTGCTCAGATCGAAAAACTTTAAACTAACGAAAGATGCGTACATATCTGAGGATCACGCACAAAAATTTGCAGATTTAAATAATTTTTCTGTGATTTTACAGAATTAAAACGGTGAACAGCAGAAATCTGTTCCTGCGCAGAAATCCAAATCTAGCATCATCTTCCTATTAGAGGCAATACTTGGCACAACAATGCGATAAAATAAAGATACAAAGGAATTGTTACAGAAGTAAACAACTCCTTGACTCAAAAAGAAAAGAAAAATTGCAGAAATAAAATAATGGGTTGTCTCCCATAAGCGCTTTTCTTTAACGCCTTTCAGCTAGGCGCAGAAAGTAAGAATCAAGTGTTTCCAAGTGATGAAGCATCAACAGAAAGGTTGGAAGTTTTCTCAACAATGCATTGTATCTTATCTATATAAGTTTCAGAAACTCCTCTTTCATTACTTTTAGGCACACTATCCTCATCAAATAAATTTTCAGGAACAATCCAATCAAAATTCTTTTCTAGTGCCTCATGCATTCCTACAAGCTTAAAAGGTATTGGTATTTTGACTTCTCCCTCATAATTGGGTTCATTAGTGTACTTAAGCCTATCTTTTTCAAGCTTCTCAAGTGTATTAGCAATATCAATAAAATAGCCAAGCATCTTATAACGAATGAAAACTTTTCTAGCCTCCCCAGCAACATCACCAAATTCTTTAAGAAGAGTTTCTAAAACAAAATCTTTCTTTTCACCCTCTTTCATATCATGAAGTTTAAGAAACATTTGCTGCATTATAGGATTAAGATTAACAAACCTAGCTTCCAACATGTGAACCAAAGAGGCAGCAGCAATTTCATAATTAGGGGCAAGTTCTACCAAGGATCTGTCTTCAAAATCTTTAAGTCTACTAACATGACTAAAGAATTCTTCAATGTTATCTCTTCCAATGATAGACCCACTTCCCACCGGTATATCTTTTAAAGTAAACTTAGGGAGAAGCATGATGAAATAAAAAGAAAGTAAACCGAAATAAGGTAAATGCAAGTAACTAATTTTTTTGTGTTTTTGATAAATAAAGCAAACAAGACTAAAAAAAATAAACTAAGCAAGACAATAACAAAGTAAAGAGATTGGAAGCGTGAAACTCCCTTGCAGAAATCCTCTTGCTCCCCGGCAACGGCGCCAGAAAAAGAGCTTGATGCGTGGATCACACGTTCGTTGGGAGACCCCAAGAGGAAGGTATGAAGCAGTGTAGCAGCAGTTTCCCTCAGTATGAAACCAAGGTTTAATCGAACCAGTAGGAGCAAGAAATCACTTCTGAAGGTTGTCAGTGGCGCGCTGATGTGGAACTGCACACAACACAATCAAACTACTTTGCCCCAACGAAACAGTGAGGTTGTCAATCTCACCGGCTTGCTGAAAACAAAGGATTAAACGTATGGTGTGGAAAACAGTAGTAAATTGCAGAGAATGAAAAGGAACAATGTTTGCAGTTGGTTGTATTATCAGTGTAAAAGAATGGACCGGGGTCCACAGTTCACTAGTGGTGTCTCTCCATAAAAGATAACTAACATGCTGGGTGAACAAATTACAGCTGGGCAATTGACAAAATATTGAGCGCATGACAATGCATATATATGACATGATGATTACTATGATATTCATGTGGGCATTACGACAAAATACATAGACCGTTATCCAACAGCGTCTATGACTAATAATCCACCGCCAGGTTGTCATCCGAGTTCCCCGTTGGTATTAAGTTGCAAGCAACGGATAATTGCATTAAGTAATGTGCGTAATGTAAACAAATGCATTAGACCTAACGGCGCACCCTTAAGCTAAGCATCGGTTATTTTATCCCTAGTGGCAACAGCACATCCACAATCTTAGAAGTTATTGTCACTCTCCCAGATTACCGGAGGCATGAACCCACTATCTAGCATAAATACTCACTCTTGGAGTTACAAGCATCTACTTGGCCAAAGCATCTACTAGTAACGGAAAGCATGCAAGATCATAAATAACATATAAGATAGATTGATAATCAACTTGACATAGTATTCAATATTCATCGGATCCCAGCAAACACAACATGTAGCATTACAATAAGATGATCTTGATCATGATAGGCAGCTCACAAGATCTAAACATGATAGCATAAAGTGGAGAGACAACCATCTAGCTACTGCCATGGACCCGTAGTCCAAGGATGAACTACTCACGCATCACTCCGGAGGCAGGCATGGTGATGTAGAGCCCTCCGGTGATGATTCCCCTCTCCGGCAGGGTGCCGGGAAGAGCTTCTGAACCCTCCCGAGCTAGGGTTGACGGCGGCGGCGTCTCTGGAACTTTTCGTGGATAATGGCTCGGGTATTTAGGGTTTTCGCGTCGGGAAGAATAAATAGGCGAAAGGGCGGCGGCTGCAGAGCCACGTGGACCCACACCACCCCACGGGCGGCAGGGGGGGCCGCGCGGCCCCATGGTGTGGGTGCCTCGTGGCCCTCCTCCGTCTCTCCTCTAGACTCCATGTTCGTGTTGGAAAAATAGGAGGTTCTGTCCAAGTTTCGTCCAATTCCGAGAATATTTCCAGACTAGCTTTTCTGGAATACAAAACAGTAGAAAACAGGAACTGGCACTGTGGCATCTTGTTAATAGGTTAGTCCCAGAAAATGCATAAAAATGCTACGAAGTGTATATAAAACATGTAACAAATGGTATAATATCAACATGGAACATCAGAAATTATAGATACGTTTGAGACGTATCAGGCATTTCATTGCATCTAGTTATATTACCAACTCTTTGACATTCATCGCATGATAAAATAAATTTTCTTGCATCTGTAAAAAGAGTAGGCCAATAAAAGCCTGATTGTAAAACCTTTTGTGCAGTTCTATCTCCAGCATGATGTCCTCCATAAACACTTCCATGGCATTTTCTAAATATTTCTTTTTGTTCAAATTCTGGAACACATCTCCGCATTATACCATCCACTCCTTCTTTATATAAGTGTGGGTCATCCCAAAAATAATGCCTCAAATCATAAAAGAATTTCCTTCTTTGCTGAGTTGTAAAGGTTGGAGGTAAATACTTGGCAACAATAAAGTTAGCATAGTCAGCATACCAAGAACTTTCTCACGAGCTTACCTTTATCACAGCCAATTGTTCATTTGGAAAACTATCATTAACTGGAACAGGGTCATAAGAAATGTTTTCCAATCTAGACAAATTATCAGCGACAGGATTTTCAGCACCTTTTCTATCTACAATATGCAAATCAAACTCTTGTAATAAAAGCACCCATCTTATAAGTCTAGGTTTAGCATCTTTCTTTTCCATAAGGTATCTAATAGCAGCATGATCGGTATGGATAATAACTTTCGAATCAACAATATAGGGTCTAAACTTATCACAAGCAAAAACTACTGCTAAAAACTCTTTTTCAGTAGTGGCATAATTCTTTTGAGCAGCATCAAGAGTCTTACTAGCACAATGAATAACATTCAACTTCTTATCTACTCGCTGTCCAAGAACAGCACCTACAGTAAAATCACCAGCATCACACATAATTTCAAAAGGTAAAGTCCAATCAGGAGGTTGAACAACAGAGCAGTGGTTAAAGCCTTTTTTAGAGCCTCAAAAGCTTCTTTACAATCATCATCAAAAACAAAAGGTACATCTTTTTGGAGAAGATTAGTAAGAGGTTTTGAAATTTTAGAGAAATCTTTAATAAACCTTCTATAAAAACCGGCATGACCAACAATACTACGAACACCTTTAACATCCCTGGGACATGGCATTTTCTCAATTGCTTCAACTTTAGCTCTATCCACTTCAATACCTCTTTCAGAAATTTTATGTCCAAGAACAATCCCTTCATTAACCATAAAGTGACATTTCTCCCAATTAAGAACAAGATTAGTTTCCTCGCATCTCTGCAAAACTTTATCAAGGTTTTGCAAGCAGTTATCAAAAGAAGTTCCATAGACGGAAAAATCGTCCATGAATACTTCCACAATTTTTTCACAAAAACCATGAAAAATGGCAGACATGCATCTTTGAAACGTAGCAGGAGCATTACACAAACCAAAAGGCATACGCCTATAAGCATAAGTTCCATAAGGACAAGTAAAAGTAGTTTTCTCTTGATCTTTGCTCGAACAGCAATTTGTGAAAATCCAGAATAACCATCAAGAAAGCAAAAATGAGTTTTCTTAGACAACCTTTCTAGCATTTGATCAATAAAAGGTAAAGATAGTGATCTTTCTTAGTAACTTTATTAACCTTTCGAAAATCAATGCACATCCTATATCCAACAACTACTCTTTGAGGAATAAGTTCATCATTTTCATTTGGCACAACAGTAACTCCTCCTTTCTTAGGAACACAATGCACAGGACTTACCCATTTACTATCATCAATAGGATAAATTATACCAGCATCGAGGAGTTTTAATACCTCATTTCTTACCACTTCCTTCATTTTAGGGATTAAACGACGTTGGTGCTCCACAACAGGTTTTGCATCATCTTCCATGTTGATGGCGTGTTGACATACAGTAGGAGAAATCCCTTTTAAATCATCCAGAGTATATCCGATAGCCCCTCGGTGTTTCCTCAATACTTCCAATAACCTTGCCTCTTCAGTACCTGAAAGTTTAGAACTAATAATAACAGGATATGTTTTCTTATCATCAATGTGAGCATATTTAAGATTATCAGGCAAAGGTTTTAAATCAAAAACATGATCTTCTTTAGGAGGTGCAGGGGTACCCAAATCTTCCACCGGCAAATTATGCTTAAGTAATGGTGGTTGATGAAGAAAGATATTGTCAATTTCATTCCTTTCCTCCATAAAGACCTCACTTTCATGTTCCTCCATAAATTGCTGCAAGGCATTGTCAGGAGCAATAGCAATAGCAGCCAGTTGTTCAATTTTCGAGTCCTCATTAGGCAAATCAGTTTCATAAAGTTTGTTACCAAACTTAGAGAAATTAAACTCATAAGATTCTCCATTAAATTTAGTGTAAATTTTCTCTTTCTTACAATCTATAATAGCACCGCATGTATTCAAGAAAGGTCTACCGAAAATAATAGGACAAGTTTTACTAGCTTCAGAACCAAGTACTAGAAAATCAGTAGGATATTTAGTTTTACCGCATAAAACCTCAACATCTCTCACAATACCAATGGGAGAGATAGTTTCCCTATTGGCAAGTTGAATAACCACATCAATATCCTCAAGTTCACAGGGACTAATTTCATGCATAATTTCTTTGTAAAGTTCAAAAGGAATAGCACTGGAACTTGCACCAATATCACATAAACCATAATAGCAATGTTCTCCTATCTTCACTGAAAGCACAGGAACACTTTTTTCCTAGATTTACCAGGATGCGAAACAATATTAGAAGCATCTTCACAAAAGATAATATGTTCTCCATCTACATTTTCAGTTACCAAATCCTTTACTATTGCTACTTCAGGTTCAACAGTTATTTGTTCATCAGGCTCTAAAGGTTTCTTGGCACTTTTATTAACCACAATACTTTTATTTTTTCAATATAAGGTTCTGGCAAAATGTGATCAACATATGAACTTCAATACTTTTGCCAATGGCCGAATTGGCTTTATCTTTATAAGGTTCATGATATTTATTCAAATCCTTCTTAGGCACATCAAGATAAGAGGCAAAAGCTTTGTAATAATTTGCAACAACTTGAGAATCAAGACAATAAATAGCACTAACATTACGGAAATCATCAGTCTCCATAAAAGATTTAATGCATTCGTAATCATAATTTATACCTGACTTTCTACCTTTGTCATTCTCCCATCCTTCAGAATTTTCCTGAATACGGTAAAAGGTCCCATTTAACTTCTTCTTCAGTACGTGTAAATGATCCAAACAAGAGGCATCCAATAAATCCTTATCATGAAGAGAAAGCCTTGCATAAAAATTATTGATAACAATATTACTTGGAGCTCATGAATGGGACATTTGAGCATTAGTGACTTCAATCTCCCCCACGCTTGGGCAATACTCTCTCCATCATGAGGCCAAAAATTATATATGATTTCGATCTTCATGAATCTCACTAGGAGGATAGAATTTAGAATAAAAGAGAGGTACAATTTCCTCCCAACCAATAGATCGGCCATTCTTCAGCATCTTATACCATTCCGCAGCTCGGCCCTTCAGTGATATAGAGAATAACTTCCTCTTGACTTTTTCCATTGAAATACCTGCACACTTGAACAACTCGCATAATTCATGTATAAATAGTAAATGATCACCAGGATGGATGGTTCCATCTCCAACATAGCGGTTATCCATAACACGTTCAACAATTTTCATAGGTATTTTAAATGGATCTAATTCAGCAGGCGGCGGTTCATCTACTACCTTAGCAGTGGCAGTAGTATTCCCAAATAGGGATTCGAATGGAGATCTCTCCATAATAAAATAAAGCAGCAAGCAGAAATAAAAACAGCACTTACAGTAAAGGTTTCCCTTACCAATTCCACTTACCAATAGCACTTCACTCCCCGGCAACGGTGCCAGAAAATAGTCTTGATGACCCACAAGTATAGGGGGTGTATCGTAGTACTTTCGATAAATAAGAGTGTCGAACCCAACGAGGAGCAGAAGGTGTTGACAAGTAGTTTTGATCAAGGAATCACTGTAAATACTAGCAGACAAGTTTTTAGGGGTTTTTGATATTGCAGATAAATAAAATACGTGTAAATAAAAGACAGTAATAATAATTGCAGCAAGTGGCCCAATCCTTTTTAGAGCAAAGGATAAGCCGGTTGGTTTACTTATGATGGCAAAATGTTCTTGAGGACACACGGGAATTTCGTCAAGTGCTTTCGCTTCCTACAGCTGATTAATCTTTATTGTTTTGATAAGTGTTGTGTGGGTGAACCTATGCTAATGCACTGCCCTAACTTGGACTAATACATACTTGTGATTAAACCCCTTGCAAGCATCCGCGTTACAAGGAAGTAATTAAGATAAATCTAACCACAGCCTTAAACTCTGAGATCCTACACTCCCTCATGCACCGGTTTACTAACGGGGGTTTAGGTTTCTGTCACTCCGGCAACCCCACAATTAGTAGCCGAATACACAATGTATTCCTCTAGGCCCATAAAGGTGAAGTGTCATGTAGTCGACGTTCACACGACACCACTAGAAGAATAACACCACAACTTAAATATCAAACCATTAAATATTACTCAACATAGTTCCACTACTAACAGCATGACTTCTCCCATGTCCTCAAGAACTGAACGAACTACTCACAGACATCATATGGATCATGATCAGAGGTGATATAATGATGAATAACAATCTGGACATATACTTCAATTCACCGATAAAACTTAATAGCATCAACCACAAGTAGTAATCAACACCGGGAAAGTTTCCTCTATGAACTACACAAAGTATAACCCTAGATGTTACAGCGGAATGGAGTGGACCGGTGGAGATGATGGTGACGGCTGTGGAGATGATGATATGATGATGATCCCGATGAAGTCCAGCGTGATGACGATGACGATGGCGATGATTTCCCCCCTCCGGGAAGGAATTTCCCCAGCAGATTTCTCCCTGCCGGAGAGCTTTTTCTCTCTCTGTGGTTTCCGCCTCGTGGAGGCGGCGGAATATTTCCTCGATGGCTCCCCATGTCTTAGGGTTTTCTGGGGATTAAGTACGCGAAGGGGAGCGCCAGAGGTGGGCCAGGGTGGCCACACCATGCCCCGGCACGGCAGAGGTGGGACCCGCACCGTGGGGTGGTGTGGGCCCCTCGTGGCCCATCTCAGCCTCCCCTTTTGGCTGGCTCCGGCATCTGATAAAATAGGAACATCTGTATATTTTCCGTGAATTGTTGATCTTCAGAAATAGGGTGTTTTGACGATGCTTTTTCCAGCTGAATCCTGACTCCGGCAGTTAATTCTCCAATAATCATCAAACATGCAAAACAAGAAAAAATAACATAAGTATATCATCCAAATATGAAATATACCAATGAATAGCAGTAAATTATGATATAAAATAGTGATGCAAAATGGACGTATCACAGCGTACTGCCATCCCGCCAGCATCAGAGTGGAAGCGAGGTGGAGCAGGATGCCGAGCAGAGGCTCGAGTTGTAGATCGTGGTCGTCACAGAGCAGCACATTGAGGAGGCGCAGCTCAAGGATGTTGGAGAAGGCAGCCAAGAGCTCAAGGGGCAGCAAAGGTGGCGGCGATGGAAGCTGGCGGAGAAGACTGAGCCGGAGGCGAGCGACATGGCTAGGGTTAGCCGCGGGTGTGCGAGCGAGAGCAAGGAGGCGACACAACGAGGAACCAGTGGCGGCGACCATAGAGGAGCAGCGCCGGGCGGATGCGACACCGGAGCAGGCTGGCGACGGCCGGAGCCGTGGGTGACAGCGGCGGCATCGCCGGAGGCGAATGGGGAATCGCGGGAGCGAGATGTGAGGAGGGAGTAGGTCGGTCAATGACCGACCGAGCCAGACCTTGACCGGGTTGGGTCCAACTCAATGGACCCAGGGGCATTTTGGTAATTCACCAAATAAAATTATCCAAATTTAAATTAATTTTAACTCCCAAACCAAAGGAACAAAAATCAGCTAAAAATAATCAACACACTCTATAAATTATGAGGAATTTATCTGGAAGTTTTATTACTGAATTTTGACAAGTTTTGAGTGGATGAAAAATTCAAGGATCCTTATGTGGACATGACTTGAAAATATTTTTCATGACTATTTTTCCATAGAATAATGAGATGGAAAAATAATTTGTTGAGTTCAATTAAAGTTGAACTATCTAAAATTTGACTACTTCATATGTTGATTCCTCATGTAAATCGTTGTCAAACTCTAATTAATCAAAAAACTTTCAAATACTTGAAAAAGTATTAAAAACCACAACCGGGGGTATTTTGGGATAACGATGCATCTCATGACTATGCATAATAGCCTCTTGCCAGATTTTTTTGTAGTCCTTATCAAGACTACATTGCTATTTTCAGAACTCGAGGTTTTAACGCAAACCCTAGAACCCCGAAGGGTTGAACGGCCATTTCTATCACAGGCAAATTCATTCTTGCATGTCTGTTGAAATATTTTTATCAAAGTATTTATAAAGTACTATGTTTTATCATCTGCATAAAAAAGAAAAAAAACCTATTTTCGAATGATGTGAATTGCTATATATACTATTGTTGGCTGGCAATGGAACCATGGTTTGATGTTGTGGTGGAGGTTCCATTGTACGGGTTAGTATATATCTAGGATTAATCACCAATGTCACAGTGATCCTCACGTACCGTATCGACGCGTTTACCATGAGATCTTCTATGGACGGTAAAGTCAGCTGCTATCTTCTCTCGTTCACATATCCTCGGCAGGCTATTACCTGGTTGTGTCCGTTGCGGCGGCCAACAGCGTGGAAGCGCGTGACCTACCCACCTGACGAGGTGATTGGAATAGAAGCTCGGGAGGGGTGACGGGATAGCGGTCTTTGTTACCGGTCGCGCCACAAATGGGCGGATATGTGTTGTGCTGAGAGGGGTAGTGATTGGCTTTGGACTCACACCTGGCCCCATACCATGGAAGTATGGATGGGGATTGCAACTCGGAAAGGCAACAAGGCTGGGTTTCTCTCATGGGTAAAGTTACGCACCTCTACAGAGTGTACCAAATTGTGGCTGTCACATCCGTGTTCCCGGAAGGAACTACAGGTCGTGGCGGGAAAGGAATCCCATGTTTGATTCGCAAGACCCGTGGAGACTGTGGGCATAGTTTTCTAAAATAAAAAGGACATTTTCCTAAAAATGTTTTCCAAAACCCGCATATTCATCTATGACTTTTTGGTCTAGATGGTAGCTAGTGCATAAACCACCTTATCGCCTATAATATGAACTTGCTGAGTAACGCTCGTGTTGCTCACCCTTTCCCCGTTGACCCCCTGCTTAGATTTTTGGAGCCCTCAGAGGAGTTGCCAGTTATCCATCACAACGTCGAGGAGGACTTCAACAAGGAATCAAGTCTACCTGGTGAAGCTTGAAGGAGTCATCTGCTACTTCGCCAACAGAAGAATGATGACAACAGTGCCAGTGAAGGAGCAACGACATCATTGACGATGGCATGCACAACAACCATGTTATTAGTGGAGGAGACGACTTCTATTGGAAGAAGGAGTACAAATCTGGATAAAGATATTCCAGAGGGAATAGAGTAGGGATGTGACTACAGCAGTAGCGGAATTGGAATTAGAGATAGAGATGGTATCCAGCTTAGTGCTACGATTTGGATCTTTTTGTATTTCATTTGCACGAGACTTGCTTCAATATATAAGGAGGGTCTCGAGATTTTGTATTGAATAGTGTTGTAATCCTATAGTGTTACCTTGGACCAGCTATGTTTCTATTGTACTACTCTAAGGGATGTAATATTTGCAGAGAGGTCCTTCCGTGCGCGTTACATCAACGACTTGTACACTACAACATGCAGTGGTGTGCTGGGTCACCGCAGTAGTCGCTACAAGTAGTCAAGCGAGCACACTCTCCAAAATCGAATCGCCTCTCTCTATGCAGGACTACGAGAAACGGGGTTTCGGAGTCCTACTATCCCGTCTCGCGGTGCACGCCGGGAGAAAGGATGGAGAAGTCTTGAGCGGTGACGCAATGTTCTGAAACTGTAACAAGGATGGACCATGTATTGCGCAGACGGTTAGGGTTGACGTCTGCCTTTTTATATAGTGCGGATCCCCACGCCCGAGTCGGTGACAACCCACAATCTAAGAGAATCGGAAACGACTCTGAGGTTGTCCATTCTTGCCCAATGAACGGTGTTCCGAAGCTCCTCAGTGCTTGCCTGATGGAGTGGAAACACCAGCAACATTTGGTTCCACGAAATTGCCGGTACCAGACGACGACCGAGCGAGAAATATCATGTAGACGATGTTCCTGCTGAAGTCGAGGTGGAAGAGCCTCGACAAGGACGGCTTGCATGTGAAGAGGTTCACGGCGGGGCGGCAAACAACCTGGACAACCGCATGGTCGCCAGCGTTGAGCGCGACACGGGAGTGATGCAGGGGGATAGGAGCGGCGACGCGCACAGGCGTGGAAAACACCACCAACATCGATTTGACTATATTAGGGGTCACAAGTAGGATCCAAATAGGATTTAACTAATTCCACAACAAAACCTATTGTATTGGAGACTTTAGAGAGGTTGTAAAGATGTGTCTAGTCATTGAAAAGTGCTATTGGAGCCCGATCTCTCCGGAGCCCTTCAAAAACAAAACCACATTTTTAGATTTGAGAAAAAACTGGAAAAATATATATGAATACATAGACATGTCTAGTACATATGAACCAAGTTTTACCAAAATATAGTACCATCATAACCTACACACAAAAAGATAATTGTTGGATCAAAACTGAGTTTTTTTTTCGTCCACCAGTTTGTGATTGTTATTTATTTTAAAATCCGACGTACTTTTTAGTGAAACTTTATAGGTCTCCAACTAAAAAACCAGAATTTTTCAACTCCTGTAAATATCATTTTCCCCCTTCAAAATACTGGCTGAGCCTGGCTGCCAACGACATACTCGTCGTGCAGGCCTGTCATTTGTTTATTTTAATGCTAAAAAAAGGTTTAACGCAGCGGGTGCCGGCTAAGTTAGCCGAGAAAAGAAAACAGAAAAGGTAAAACTTCCCACAAGACCCGGCACGCCACGGGCTTCCCGCCGCCGCTCCAGTCGCGACGTCAACCTCCAACCTTCCGACAACCCAACGCCGTGGCGTCCCTGGCTTGGGTTACCCGTACGCACACACGCACGTACGGGGGGCCAAATTTAGCCATGGCCGAAACAGAAACGCAACAGCACGATCGTCGATCTATATACATAGCCATGGCTTCCCCGGGGTTGCAAAAATAGAGCTCCTTCTCTTTCCTTTCCTTTCCCCAGCCGCAGCGGAGGGAAGGGGAAGATTAGAAAGGAAGAAGAAGGATTAATTAAAGCTCCGTAGATTCCTGTATAACTAACACTTAGCAATCAAAAGACCAGGCCGGGAGAGGGCGGCGGCGAGCGACGGTGTGGGTGGTGGCGGTGGTCGGCCGGCCGGGGAAGCGGAGGACACGGCCCTTCTCCCGGCATGCTTCCTTGATCCGATCCGTTCGACCCCTGATCGAGAAGGAGAAGTATTAATCCCGCCAATGCCTTCCCTTGCCCCTGCCCTCGCCGCCGAGTCGTCGTCGTCCTTTCCGGGCTGCGACGGCTGCTACTGACTCGATCGATCTGGATGTAGTAGCTAGCTAGCTCTCGATTTGACATGTTGTAACAAGCGAGAAACACGAACCAAGGTAAGTTTGCGTCTCCTGTCGCCATTGTCTTCAGTTCCAATGTACGTCCGTGCAGCTTGTGATCTAAATAAGTTATTTGCGTGGTTTTGGCTGGAATCTTTGAGTAGCCGGCCGTTGTCACCGTTACCACCACCACCACCGAATGGCGATTGCGGTCGGCCACTGCCACGACCTCAAGCCGCCCGCTGCCCGCGGCCGGCACTACCGCCCGCACTCCGTCGCCCAGCTCGACCGTCCGCCGCTCGACCGGGACCATCAGGAACGGAATGCCCTGTCACCGCAGCGCCGGTGTCTCTCCTCTCCGTGCTTCACCACCGTCGTCGCACCCACCTCCGACGATCAGGGCGCGGAGCCCGCCGACCAAGACAAGAAGATGCCCCGCGTGGAGATCGTCGCTGGCCGCCACGCCCGCGGTGTGCACGAGCTCATCGCCGAGGCCGCGGGCGCTATCGCGTCGGGGACGCGGCTTGTTCCGGCTCAGGGCGGCCTTGGAGGGGCGCTGCTGCTCAAGGATGGTCGCTCCGGCGAGCACGTTGTTAGCCATAATCTTGCATGAGTCTGTTAGCGCATGGATAGGTTGTTAGCTGTGGCCGAGTCATGCATGCGTGGAGTAGTTAGCTAGCTTTGCGTGAGTGCATGGTTAGTGGAGGTAGTTAGTGCGTGAGTGCAGGGCGTGGCGTCGTGTGTGTGAGTCGTGTGTGTGAGCAGTGCTAGACCGCGGCTATATAAGCCACTCCTCTGTAACTTCATTGGTACCGTGAGCTGAAGAGAAAAAGATTAGGGCGTCTGTGCGCCCACGGCGGCGCCCTGTGCGCCGGCCGGTGAAATACCTGTGTCTCCTCTCCGGTCATCGTCTCCCACCTCCTGTTTCTTGTCCGTGCGAGTGCAGAGGTCCAAGAGGAGAGGGTTGCAGCTTCGGGCTGCAACAACAAGTGGTATCAGAGCCGCAAGGTCCGGGGCTGTGGCGCGGCAGACGGAGGCTGCGGAGGTGCTGCGTGGTGGCGCAGCGGCCACGGCGGCGCGTCGAGAAGGCCGTGGACGTCCTGCGTTGTGGCGCAGGAACGCGGTGGCGTCGGCGGCGACCGTGGCGCAAGGTGATGCAGCTCGAGCGGCCGCGTCGATCGGCGTTGGAGCGCGATCGTGTGCGCGAGCTGAGGGCATGCGGATCACGGCGGAGGCGGACGCGTCCAGGTGAAGCAGCTCGGACGGCCGCGTTGCCAGCGTTAGTGCGCGGCATGTGCGCGAGCCGAGGGTGTGCAGGGCGCGGCGTCGTGGAGGAACTCAGGCGTTCGTCGCCGAGGAGGAAGAAGATGAAGCCATGTCAAGATTAGGGGGGAAATTTGTTAGCCATAATCTTGCATGAGTCTGTTAGCGCATGGATAGGTTGTTAGCTGTGGCCGAGTCATGCATGCGTGGAGTAGTTAGCTAGCTTTGCGTGAGTGCATGGTTAGTGGAGGTAGTTAGTGCGTGAGTGCAGGGCGTGGCGTCGTGTGTGTGAGTCGTGTGTGTGAGCAGTGCTAGACCGCGGCTATATAAGCCACTCCTCTGTAACTTCATTGGTACCGTGAGTTTAAGGAGAAAGAGATTAGGGCGTTGGTGCGCCCGTGGCGGCGCTCCGGCGCCGGCCACTGAAAATACTTGTGTCTCCACTCCGGTCGTCGTCTCCTTCCACTCCAGTTCTTGTTCGTGCGAGAGAGAGCGTGAGAAGAGAGGGTTGCAGCTTTGGGCTGCAACAACACACGTGGCGGTCATCAAGCCGCTAGAGGACATGTCCTCTCCGTCCAACGGTGGAGGCGGCTACGAGAGCAAGGCTGTGCTGCGGGAAGTAGCCGCGTTCCTCCTGGATCACGACGGCTTCGCCAGCGTCTCGCCGACGGCCCTGATCAAGATATCCCGCCCCACGATGGAGACGACAGTGGCGTCCATCCAGCGCTTCGTGGCGCACCACTACGACGCCGGCGAGCTCGGTCCGTCCCGGTTCTCGGTTGAGTCCGTGCACCGCGTCGGCATCCATGACGTCCGCCTCCTCAACATCGACCGCCACGCCGGCAACATCCTCGTCAAGAATCCGCCAACCGGCGACGGCAGCACGTCGGCGGCGCCGCTTCAGCTCGTGCCGATCGACCACGGCCTCTGCCTCCCGGAGCAGCTCGAGGACCCGTACTTCGAGTGGCTGCACTGGCCGCAGGCATCGCGGCCGTTCTGCAGCACCGAGCTCGAGTACATTGCGTCGTTGGACCCTTTCAAGGACGCCGAGATGCTCCGGGCGGAACTGCCGTCCCTGACGGAGCCGGCCATCCGGATCCTCACCCTGTGCACCGTATTCCTCCAGCGCGCGGCCGCGGCAGGACTCTGCCTCGCGGACATCGGTGACATGATGACCCGCGAGTTCTCGTCGGCGGAGGAGGGGCTGAGCGCGCTCGAGGCCCTCTCCAAGAAAGCAATGGACTTCATCGACAACCGGTCGCTGAAGCATATGTCGTTCCAGGAGCTGAGCGGCGAGGAGTGGACGGCGTTCCTGGAGAAGTTCGAGCAGCTGCTGCCGCCGGCGTTCGAGGCCAAGAAGAGCGGGCCGGCGTCGCACTGAATTAGTGACGAGGACCGTACGTGCTGCTATGTACAATCTGCACGCAGGGTGTACTTCTTGGTATACATACGGTGTGGTGATCATTTAACCAAGGAGAGCCTTGTGTATAATTTGCCCGTTGTCGAGGCCGGCAGGCCGCACGTGTACGTGAGCTTGTGCCGTCACATGCTGTAGGGAGCATGCAGCTCTGGAACCATCTTCGAAGAAGCTGACACGAAGTTGTAGCAATGCAAGCACAATGCATTGGACAACAAACATGAACTGCAATATCTCGGCGGCCCCATTGATGTATCTTAGAGCATCTCCACCGGGTGCCTCTAATGGAGTGTCCGGCACCCCCAATTGAGCCTCAATTGGGGGTGCCGGACACATGTTCGGCCAAGTTTTGAAAACCGCTCACAGCGGTGCCCCCAAACAGGCACTCCACATTTTTTTTTGCACTAAACCACATTGACGGTTGTTCTTGCATTTTAAATTTTCAATACGAATTGAAGATAGAGAAGTATAAATTATTACAATACAAGTTCAACTTTGAATGCAAAGTTCAAATACGAATTTAAGTTTAAAACATGACATATCGAACCGGCGCCGGCTGAGTTGCTTTGATAGCCCACAAGTGCGTCACGAGGTCATTGTGCAGCTGCTGTTCCATCACGAATTTCCCGATGCATGGCAAAAAATTCTGAATACTGCACTGGCACGCCCGACTGTGGCTCGGCCATAGGCCCCTGGAAATCAAACACCTCGTTGATCAACGGCTTCCTCGTATCTCGCTCACTCTCAATGATCATGTTGTTCATGATAACGCAAGCACTCATGATCTCACACATTTGATCTAGCAACCATGAAAGACAAGGGTAGCGGACGATGGCAAACCTGCCCTGAAGCACTCCAAATGCTCGCTCCACATCTTTGCGGACAGACTCTTGCCTCTTTGCAAAGTGGCAATCTGCCTCGCCGACAAGGTTACGGATAGTCTTCACAAATGTTGACCAAGTAGGATAGATGCCGTCGGCAAGGTAGTACCCCTTGGTGTACTCATGGCCATTGATCACATAGTTGCATGGTGGAGTTAGGCCATCAGAAAGTTTTTTAAACATCAGTGAGCGTTGGAGCACATTGATGTCATTGGCGGCACCGGCCATGCCGAAATATGTATGCCATATCCAAAGATCATAATCTGCCACGGCCTCAAGTATGACACTGCACTTTCCGTGATGTCGTGACTTATACATCCCCTGCCAAGCGAACGGGCAGTTCTTCCGGTTCCAGTGCATGAAATCGATGCTTCCAAGCATCCCTGGAAATCCTCTTACTTGGCCTTGTGCCAAAAGACGAGTCGTGTCTGTCTCATTTGGTGATCTCAGATATTCTGGTCCAAACAATTTCACAACTGCCTTGCAAAACTTGTAGGTGGTTTCGACGGCGGTGGACTCAGACATATGGAGATAGTCATTCAGAGCATCGGCGGGAAGTCCGTAAGCAAGGCACCGTATGGCCACCGTGCATTTCTGAAGAGATGAAAACCCAAGAAGCCCGGTGCAGTCTCTCTTCAGCTCAAAGCAGTCGTCGTATTCCCGAACGCCATGCACTATCCTCCTGAACACGTCCCTGCTCATCCTAAAGCGCCGGCGAAATTCACGAGGCAAGTTCGCCGGCTTCTGGGCAATGTAGTCGGCGAACAGGAGCATGTGCCCAGTTGCTCTGAAACGGTCCTTGTTGGCCCTCCGCCCCTTCGCTGATCCTCCAAATTTCGACGCCGCCTCGACTGCGGCATCTAGAACTGCGGCCATGACCATCTCATTCTCCTCGTCGTCGGCCGCAAGGGCGGCATCCTCCCACATCATTTGGAAAAAACATGATCTCGTCGTCGCTGACCATAGCCTATTGGACGAAACAAAGCAATGAAACCAGGGCACGAATGACCAATCAATAAAATCAGCCTATCAACCAATGGTCGAACAGGTAGCGTGCGGGGCGGGAGGAAAGAAGAGGCGTACCTAGGCTGAATTAGCAGCGGCGGCGCTAGACGAGGTCGGAGACCGGCGGGGAGCGGCGGCAAGCAGGCCTGCGTGAGCGCTGCGGCTTGGGCCCCGAGATGCGAATCAAGCAGGCGGCGACAAGAGTGGCGGCGATGGTGCGAATCGCCGGCCGAGAGGGGAAAGAAGGAAGGTGGGAGAGCGACTGAATCAGGTCACGTCGGCGCTGTGAGTATGAAAGGCGGGCCAGACCTGTCGAAGGCCATGTCCGCCCCATGTCCGGCACCCCGAGAGGGCTTGACTTGGAGGCCCTCTCGGGGGTGTCGGACATGTTTTTGCTCGGGACGACCCTTTGGAGGGTGCCGTTGGTGGCGTTTTTTTGGGGTTCGGACCCCAATGGGCCTTTGGGGGTCCTTTGGAGGGTGCCGGTGGAGATGCTCTTAGAGCATCTCCAGCACTTGGAGCCCAAGAGCACCACCGAAGCAAAAAAAAAAGTTGGTGTCTTGGGGTCAAATGCTTCATCTGGCTGAAATAGGAGTGCATGGGAGGGCACCTTCCCAGCCACACCTCACCCCAACCAAAAGTTTGTGAGGCTAATGATTGAGTGGGCCAAGAAAAAAGACATGTGAGGAGACACGATTCGCCAAAGCTTCAACCGGCGCCCCCAAGAGCCCCCCAGCGCCGGGTTTTGCATGCGTTTGTCGGGGCTATTTTGATGTCCTGGGGGCGATGGGGGCGTGGTTGGGCCATTTTTCAGCGAAAAGCGTCGCCGAGCCTAAAACCGAACCTAAAAAGTTGTCCGGGGGGCGTCTTGGGGGGTGGGTGGAGATGCCCTTACAACCTGACTTCTTTTGGGGTGGCTATCTCTCAGACAACTTTGAAGTGGTTATTTCTCGGTGATGTTCATGGTCGTACTTTTAGATCGTATGTGGTTATTTGCACCAACTTACAAATAATTATTAGTTCTTATTTGAAGTTTTGAAAACAAATCAAATCAAAATCCCCACACATCCTTTTTGACACTGTTGCCGCTCCCGTTACCGAGCTTGGGGTGAGCTAGGGTGTACAATGCCACATGAGGAAGGATGGTGGTTGCAAAGAATATGAAGGCTGTCAATGAGTTTGGGCGTAACCGTACGTCAGATCTGGCGGTTGTCAGTCGCCGCTGCTTGTTTGGGTGTCAAAGTTATTGTCGTCGGTGCCTTTGGGTTAATTGTACCCAAACTCACATTTTTATTTCCCGATATTTCTAAAGGAATTTATCCCACGCATATCAGACACATGTTAGGTTACAAGTTACAACACATCCCATGCGATAAACATGTGAAAGTCACGGAAAAGACAAAAAGTCAAGGAACGTTTGCAAAACAACCCCCACCGCGCAAGAAATTACATTGAAACTTTGTGGAGATCTGTAGCTGCCGCCCTTGGCATCGCGGAAATAGAGGAAACACCATCACCCAAAAGGGCTTTGTGACCGATGAAGAGGCTCATGGAACCGTTTTCCCTCTTGCGAGTCGACCAGGGAACATCCATGTGCTCCTCAATCCTCAAATTGTCGCTTCAAAGCACCAGATCCACCAACAGTGTGTCGCGTCCCCGACTTTTGGACTGCCATCTTCTGTCGTACGTCAAAGATGCTGCCCAAGGTGACAACCATCGGTCACCACCCCAACACAAATCTCTCCCACCTACCATGTTGGTGAAGTGAGCACCACTAGCAAAGGGACGCGGATAAGAAAACAACAAAGCGGCGGCGGCGCCACTAACTCACCATCATCGCCTGGACACCTAACATACATGCCAATAACAAGAAAAAACATGCAACACACACCTGTCCAGCTGTCCTTTCAGATCCTTGACTACCTCATCGAAGCCTGTCTTGGAGGCGATGTATTTACCGCCACCATCGCCGAAAGCCGAAGAGATAAACAGAAAAAAACCAAAGCTATGTAGAACTAGCTATAGATGACATGGTTTACCGGGACCACCTACCCACCGACGACGAGGGTCGTCGGGGCTCGTCGTCGGGGTTGGAGAGCCATAGTAGAACGACGCGAGAACAAATCGTCGGTTACGAAAGACTGGGCGCCTCTCTCATCTAGGAGGAAATCGTTTCGGGGTTTCTGGCCATACTACTTTTGTTTCCCAATTGTTTCTCCAAATACACTGTATAACAGCTTACCTATGCAAGATCAAAAGAAAAGAACTTCTTTTTTTTTTCAGTGGAAAAAAAAGAACTTTTGCTGCATTTCATTTTTCAGGGGAAGCGTATGTAGTGGTGGGCTCTAGGAGAGCCCGTAAACAACAATACGAGCCCAGCCTACCGGCAAAAGGCCCAGTCAGTTGGACCTTCTCCCCATCCATTTCCACTCGCCGCTTACTTCCGGCGTCCCACTTCCACCCGGTGATCTCGCCGCCCTCGACGGATCACTGCCGGCGCTGACCTGCCGTCACCTGACTCCAACACCTGCCCTCCCGAAGTGCATCCTGATTTTAGTCTATTCAGGAGCGCCGTCTCCGTCCACTGCTGCAGCAGCCTTGCAGCAGATCGCCATGCCCGCCGCCCCGACGCCTCCTCCCGACGAGCCACCTCCAAATCCGCCAAATTCTACCTCCCCCACGGTGGTGACCTGTACCCTGCTGCTTGTGTTCAGATCTTTGTCTTCAGTTTTGTTTTTCTGACGTGTTTGGGTGGGAATTAGGAGGAGGCTGAGGCGGATGCGGTAGGCACGCCGTCGAGGGCCAGGGCTGTGGGGGCGGTGAGCTGGGGAACCGGCACCCTCGTCGGCGTATTCACCGGGCTTCTCTACGGCGGGGCCAAGGAGGCCAACGCTAACGTCGTAAGTTGCCACCCTACTCCATTATAACATCCTCCTTCCATTATCGCTTCGTATGTAACGTGAGTGGATGTTAATGGAGTTGATTAGTGCTTACTGATAACCTGTAGAGGGATACATTTGCATCCTCATTGACTGGCGAAACGATACATAATTGCTTTTCTCTTATTTCCATTTTGCATCTTAGGCCAGGGTATATAATCTTATGTTTAGTTGCTCAGTATTTAACTCGACCTGCAATACTGGAACTAGTGTTTTCTTGTGGAATTTTATGAAGTTACGAAATACAGAATGGATTCTGTGAAAGTATTGACAAATATAGGATTAAATGGAAATCACGTGTCTCCTACTTTGGATCTGGCAATCCAAAAAAAATCTTAGATACTTAACCCTTTTCTATTCGAGGATAATATACCCCCGCCCCCTCCCTAAATAGGTAGCACACTTCAGGCCATAAGAATGACTTGTGTGAAAATGTATCATATTTTACAGAGCAAGGATGCTGAAGTAATGTTGAAGATGGGAAGTACCACAGACAAGCGCGAACAGTATAGGCTGATGAGAGATGCAATGGAGAAAAGGTTCATCCGGGTTGCCAAAGGCTCCCTAGTTGGTGGTGCTCGCCTTGGGATGTTCACTGCAACTTTCTTTGGCGTTCAGAACCTTCTTATTGAGAACCGTGGAGTACATGATGTGTTCAATATTGCTGGAGCTGGCTCAGCTACCGCGGCTGCTTTTGGGCTTATATGTATGTATCTCACCATATTAAAACATGGTTTAAAAAATACTTGGTTAAACCATTGGAAATCTTGGTCACAGAAAAACTCTTACCTGTTCTTTTGTTGAATTGTATAACTTCGAAGAGCTTATGAAATATTTGTACTGCAGTATGAATTATGTACAGAAGAGTAAATTACACAACTGATTAAAATAGAATAAAAATTGTCAGTTCATTCATTGTTAGAAGTAAAAGTGATATTACTCTTCCTTTCTTGTAGTAGTTGTTAAAAGATTTATGTTGTAGGCCTTGATCAAACCGTTACATGCTATTTAGTTTTTACATGTAGTTGGGGCCTCCTGTGGGCTGTGGCTATGTGGCCCCTAACCATACAACGATTCCTATATCTCATATATCAAATGATAGAATTGACCTGCCAAGATGCGTTTGCTTGGATTTTGGCATCCATCAAGAAACATGATTTGTTGGTACTTTGTAACCTTGAAGATTGGCTTTAGTATGGGGGGGGGGGGGGGGGGGGGGATTCATACAGGAATGTTTGCCTAAATATCTTCCATATTTTTTGTAATCAACATGAATCTTCACAAGCTGTATATACCTCTTGGGATTTGTTGCAGTCTCTTTTGGCTGCACAACGCAGATAAATCATTCTTTCATATTATCATTATGTATTTACTTCCCATAGCGCTTGGTAGACTGGGTTAATCTCGACTAATATCTATACTTTCAGTGCCTGGCTCACCGATGTGGCGTGCAAGGAATGTATTGGTTGGATCAGTTCTCGGTGCGGAATCTGCTTTCCCCTTGGTACTCTTACCTCCAATTGATCATGACATTTTTTTCTGCACTCTGCAGACTGCACTGTATACTTTTAGGGGCTTTCTAGGTTCTAGCTTGTTCGAATGTACAGATCAATTGCTTAGTTATGGACCTGATGATGCAATATTAATAGATGCCGAATATCCTCTATGATAGTATAGAATTTACTGCATCCTGAAAAGTAAATGATTGTTTAGCATCTTCATGAAATGATTCTTCTCCATACCTAATTTCAGCCCTCGTGATATGAAATTTGTAACTTGATGATGCGTAGCCTTTAAGTACACTTTTCATGCCTTCAGTTTAGCCTTCAGTGTGGAAGTTTGATGCTAACTTCTCATCATGTACTGCAAGTATGTTAATCAGTAAAGTGCATGCACAGAATTCATTTACATAAAGCTATCATGTCTGCATTAATAAAACACAACGCCACTAGTTGCCAAGTCAAAAGTGCCAGGTTATTTTTGAACAATGGTTGTCACGGTATCAACTCACTGGTAACTTCTTGTGGTTATTCGCTCGAGAAGCTCACCTCGGGAATTCTTCTACAGGTTGGGTACAGTTGAAGCTGGCAGAGAAGGCCAGTCTTGAGATCGAAAATTCAAAGTCGCCATCAGATTTGGCAAAGGAACAAGGGAATCAAAGTCGTGTTGGGGCTGCTATAGACCGACTCGAGGGCAGCCTGAGGAAGTAAAAAATTCGTACCCTGCAAGGACCTTTTCTCATACCTTGTGGTTAGTTCCTGGAGGTGTAGCTGGAAGAGCTGTTGTCAACAGCCACGCTTATTTCACTTTTGTTCTTTCCTGTACCTTGCCATTGTAATGTCGTTACTTTTGAAGTGGTAATGTAATGGCAGCAAGGGCAATCGTATCTTATGTGTGATAAATTTTGATACAAAATCTGACTTGCTGGAATTGTTAGTTTGATTACCGCTTTGGACGTTTGTTTGTGCCATTATAAATCGCAACTATGTGTAATTTTGTTCACGACGCCTGTCAACTTACAAATCAGTGGTTCATGACGCCTGTCAACTTACAAATCAGTGATTAGTTCCATCACAATATATTGCTTGTTTGGTTTGATTCCCGATTATGCTGAATTTTGCTTGCCAGAATTTTGGATTGGCGAACTTGGTTACCAATTTCTTGCCCATGAATTGGCATGTAATGCTAGCGGATATGAAACCTTAGTTAAATTTTGCTCAAATCACAGACAGAATATACTCTAGAGAGGCCACTAGGATAGGACATGAAATCACATTAGAGAAGCAATCAGATGTACTAAGAGCTAAAGAGCACGCGGTCTGAAATATGAGCATTATCTAAACAGGAACATTCCTAAATGTTCAGACAAGACACCTACAACATATATGGAAACGATCAAACGCTTCTCATCCTGATATTTGGTCCAAAATCCAATCATGACAGCAGTTGGCAGCCACAGAAACATGCAAAATGGTAACATGACCGATACTGAAAAAACAAAATCTGAAGCTCCAAGTTTCAGCCATTACATCACCAGTTCGATACCAATAAGGTTGCAACATTAATGTCCAAAAGAGTACCACAATTTAACAAAACATTGTATGTAGAAGCTAGGCTCCAAAACAATCGATGTGGACTTCTGTCGGCCATCTGGAATGGAAAAAAGCACAATCGGTTTGGACGCCCGGACAAATGGAACATCACACCTGTAATAGCCTTTCCTTTCGAGCTGTATAACTTCTCCTGGCTTGATATTCCGCATGTTTGGGTCTCCAAGAGCTAAAGCTTCTCGTCGGGTGCAAGGGTTAAGATTGTCAAGGAAGTTCTCATCTTCTTCCAGCTGCAAAAGTGCGAGATATTAGGATTTGCAGTACATGGGGATACCAGTCATACCACTTAATGATGGAGTGAAAATTGATGTAAAGATAAATAATGGAATAGATAGTTCATCCAAGGAAACACCATCACATACATATCAAAAGAAGAAAACAAAACATCATCCCATCAGCTTTCAACAATAGAAGCAGGTAGGATAAGTTGGCCAAACCACTCATAGTTGAACATATAGTAACTGTGCCCCAGAAGTATCTACCTATGTAAAAACGCATCCATAGTACAATAATAACCAATTTAGCAATTATGTAGTATATGAATACGGTTCTGGTGCCCATATGGTTGCATGCCTTCCAAGGTTAACTTAGAGAACATGATGTCTTACCTTTTTCTTATTAATTAGGTAGTCAAAATCTACCAAAGAGAGAGACACAAGGTCTTCAATATCTGATAACCATGTCAATTTTAGCTTCGTCGTCTTCACTGAACCTTCAAGGTGGAGTTCACCAACTAGTTGAGTAATTGTTCCATTATCTGTCTTGATTTCTTTAATGATAGCATTTCCCCAGTCCATCAAAGTGACTTCCTCACCAACGCTAATGACTGATGCATCAGCATACTCTAGCCAAATTCTGTTCGCAAAAGTTGTAGCCTTCTTTCCAGCACCCTCATATTTCTTGTGCCTTGGCAAGATTCGAACAAATGGTTCCTCTGGACCATTAGTAAGTGTCAAGATCACACATTTGTCTTTCAGCACAGCAGTATGCCTTCCGCACACTGGGTCAACTATCTTCTTGTTGATTGTCCAGAGTTTATCCCACTCCATAAGATTCAGGTTTTTTGAAGCACCCTTCACAAATAAAATGCAAAAAGAAGAAGGGAGTTAGTAACTCTGTTGTTTAAACATGCATATAGTTACAAGATCATAATGATAACTCATTAGAAAATTACCTGCTCCAGTATAAATTGGATCAATGCTTCAATCTTCAAGCCACGGCGTACTATGCCTTGTACCGTGGGAAAGCGTGCGTCAGTCCAGTCCTCGACCTTATTATTTTGGACGAACCAGAGAAGCTTGCGCTTGCTAAGAACGGTATAAACCATATTGAGCCTGCTGAACTCATAGATTTCTACTCTCCGCAGCCCCATGTCTTGAAGGACACGGTAGTACTGTGCATTCCGATCATGGTATTCGCTTGAACGGAGAGCATGGGTCACTCCTTCCAATGCATCAACAAATGGGCAAGCAAAGTCATATGTTGGGTAGACCTTGTATTTTGAGCCAACACGGTGATGGGGATCAGGGTTGCAACGGTAGTAAACTGGATCTCGAAGTGATTTGTTTGGGTCCTGCATGTCAAGTTTACCACGTACACAACACTGAGTACCCCTTTTGGTACCATTAATCATCTCATTCCACAACGACAAGTTCTCCTCAACGGTATTGTTTCTACATTTAGATTCCACACCATCCATCCTTTCACTCCTCATTTGCTCCTTGGGTGTATCATCAACATATGCCTTCCCCTGCTTAATCAAACTTTCAGCCATTTCCATTAGCTTTGGGAAATAATCCGATGTGTATGTAACTACATCGTATTTAACCCCAAGCGTCTCAATATCTTTCAGGACATTCTCAACAAATTCATTGCTTTCTTTAGAAGGATTTGTGTCATCAAATCGAACTATTAGACGCCCGCTATATCTCTCTGCAAAATACTTGTTCAACAGTGCAGCCTTTGCATGACCAATGTGGAGATACCCACTGGGCTCTGGGGCAAAACGAACACAAACCTCCCCAACTTTTGCACCTGGGAGATCTATTTGATGACCTGAGGTGTTCTCTTTCAAACCAGGCGTCTTTTCTTTCAAGCTTGGCGCGGGAAATTTGCCAATTCCTCGCTTTCCAACATAAGCAGATGTAACTTCATCTAGTGCACCTGCATACTCTGCAGCTACGCTGTTGAACCAACGGACAAGGCTTTGATATTTCTTTGACCTCCTTAGACTTTCCCATCGTTGACCAATTCCTGAGGAAAAGAGTTGTGCCCTCCAAGGTGAGAGAGAGACAGAAAAAAAAAATCACTCATTGATGAAATAAGCCAGGGAATTACCAGTGAGATTTGACCAGACAACAATATCAGCAATTGATAGACCATAACCAACCAAAAAGGTTCGAGATACCAAGTATCCATCAAGAAATGAGCAAGCAGCTTCAAATTCAGAGCCTGACAGAATGAGCGGTGCGTACTCGAGCCATTGGTCTACCTACAGATGTACAGAAAATAACAACTCAGAACCTAGTGAGATGATCTTGAAAATCAATGGCAAACACCATATGTAAAATCAGCACGTACATGTGCTGCCTGAATAGCGTCCTGGCCGTAGAAGTTGGAAACAGATGCAGCACGGGCAATGTACCGGAGAATAGTGTTGACGCCATGTATAAAATCCCTGTACAGAATCATGGTAGACTCATTCAGACACTATGAAGTCCCATACAAAAATACTGCCTCACCGATAAAACTGCTTTTGTTCTAATAGCCATCAGATCCATCAATACTACTACGTTTTTGGAACCATGAATATTCGAAAGGGGACTACAACAACTATTCAAAAATGTATCATGGTTATAGAGTGTCCATAGTTTCTCACAAAAAAAAACAATTAAGAGAAAACCATATGAAGCAGTTAATCAGAGAGAAAGAACCTAAAGCCTAAAGCTATACTTGAAGATTAATCACTTACCCAGAACTGAAGTGCAGTGTGGGCACTGAACCTGAGGCAAGGGTCGGATCAATGGTTAGGGAAACACCTGCAACCTTAGCAGCAGCAATGATGGAAAGTGGCGGGCTGTCCTGGGGGAAAGCTAGTTTCACCTCCATCTTTCAGCCCCTTGCAAGCCAAAAAGGGAATCTGCCAATAGAAGATAAATGTTCTGAGCCGCACGGATCAATGAATGAATCCTAACTCGCAGACATGTTTACCTACAAGCAGCAAGGATGCATTAACCCCATAATAATTGTAGAAAAGAACAGATATCAAAACTAAAACTTGGTCGTTCGAACAACAATTACGTCAAGCAGATTTCAGAAGACCAACTCAAGGTGAAACGAACTGAATTCGCAGTTACAGCGAACGAACGCGGCTAGAATAATTCTGAGGGTGAATTTAACTTTTGTTTCAAAGGCATGAGATTATCTAGACTTGATATTTGCAGATAACACAACATCAGATCAGGTGTGAGACCTGGGTTGGGGCATGGAGAAGGGGCGGATCTAGATGGCGTGCATGGTGTACACCGCCACGAACAAAGCTTTGAGGTTAATCAGTTTGGGTTTAAGTAATCAGTGGGTGAATAAAAAGCTCTTACCTCGAAATCCAAACCCAGGATGGCGGACGGGGTGGAGATAGCAGGGACGGCGACGGCGATGGCGATGGCGATGGCGATGGCGATGGCGATGGCGATGGCGATGGCGGCGGCGACCCGCGTGACGCGGAGGCGGAGGTGGTGACGGCGGCAGCTCTAGGGCACTGGGTCGGGTCGGAGGAGCCTGGGGACGGGGTGGGTCGGGTCAGGGGCTCAGGGCACGAATAAGCGAGCGGGTGTCTCAAGCGAAATCATTTTCTAGGGATAAGGGTGTATCGACATAGAAGTAAGAAGCCAAGTTTACAACAGACGGAAAAACGCGCTGTCAACAGAAGTGACAGCTCCTCTCGGAGGTCTAATCTTCATCTAGCAACCAGTTGGGGATTGCTCTTGAAAGCCAAAAACCTCACCCCTAAACAAACCTGCCGCTCTCCACGCCACAAATTTTGTGCGAGCCATCTGTAGTGTCGTCTCCACGGATGGCCTCTCGCCATTGAAGACCACGTTGTTCCTATGCCTCCATTGACACCAAAAGACCAGCGTGATTGCCATCCATAGGTCGCGCTGATCACGCTTGCTCGTCCTCTTCTCTGTCCACCACTGGAGAATGGATGCATCCACGCTCGGAACCCAGTCCGGCTTGCCCCAGAATGCCACAACACGACTCCAAACTTGCCTCGCGGCCATGCACCCAAGAAGCAGGTGCTGGAGAGTTTCAGGCTCCTGATCACATAATGGACAGGCCGTTGGATGCGGCAATCCTCTCCGCAAAAGCCTATCCCCTGTCCAACATCTGTTCTTCGAGACAAGCCAGGCAAAGAAATGACATCCCTGCGACGCTCGTGATCTCCATATTTGCTTTACCCCCTCGGCTCTAGTCTGACCAGCAAAGAAAGCCATATAAGCAGATCGAGCGGAGTAGCAGCCGCTCCTCTCCCATCTCCAGATGAATTTGTCCTCCGTCTCCTCGTCCAAATGTACCGCTCTTAGATCCACCCACAACAAGATGAATTCGTTTAGTGCCTCTGCATTGAGGTTGGGGCCACAATCCAGTAGCCACGATCCCTCCACCAGCCCATCACGTATCGTCCGCGTGTGTAAAGCACTCTTGGAGACCGCCTGTATCAGGTTGGGCGCCACCTCTACTAGTTTCAGCGCCTGGAACCATCTATCTGACCAAAATAGAGCCAAAGCTCCATTACCAAGCTCCACCATGGTTGTTGCCTCACAAATCGCCTTGGCAGCTCTAGGAATTTGAATGTTCAAAGCTGCCCAAGGTTTGGATGGATCGGTCCGCTGCAGCCACGCCCACGGCATCTCAAGGCAAGGTTGAGAATCTTGAGGTTGGGGACTCCCAGCCCGCCCACCTCCTTTGGCGATGTTGCCTTTTTTCCACGCCACAAGGCAATGGCCTCCTTTGACATCCTTTCTTCCCTTCCACAGAAACCCTCTACAAATGTCCATGAGTTGCTCCAAAGTTTTGGCATTCAGGTCAAGTGATAACATCGCATGCACCGGTATCGCCGAGAGTGTGGATTTCACAAGTTCCAAACGACCACCATGGTTCATCAGCTTGGCCTCCCAGACCGGCAACCTCCTTGCTGCCCCATCAACCACGCCCTGGAGCTGGGCTGATGTCACCTTCCTTAAACCCAACGACAAACCTAGGTAAGTGCAAGGAAAGGCTTTAACAGCACAATGAAGACCTTGAGCCACTAACTCCTCAAGTTGTGCCCCACATCTGATGAGATGGCGTTGCGCATTTGGCCAAATTCGTACGCAGCCCCGAGGCCATACCAAAGTCTTCAACCACCGCAAATACGGTTGCTACCTCATCCACCGTGGGTTTGATGAAAGTGACCACATCATCCGCAAAGATTGAAGTGTGATGACCAAGTCCCCTAATACCCAGGTCGGATAACAGCCCCAGTTGGGCCGCCTTATCGAATGCGAGGTTGAGCACCGCCATTACCTTGACAAAGAGCAGGGGGAGTGGATCTCCTTGTCTGAGCCCTCGCTTGCTAGCAATGATCTCCCCAGGCACCCCCATTCATGAGCACCTGTAGGGTCCCTGTCGATAGGAACCCACAAATCCACGAGAGCCACCGCTCCCCGAAGCCCATCTTGGCTAGCACCTCCAGCAAGAAGGCCCAGTCCACAGTATCGAACGCTTTGGTGATGTCCAATTTGAACATCACTGAGCTGGTGCGAGAGCTATGCAACCGCCTGGTTGTCCCTTGCACAAGCTGGAAGTTGTCGTGCAGACATCGCCCCTTGATGAATGCACTCTGATGCGGCCCCACCAGCTCAGCCAAGTGCGTCGACAGCCTACAGGCAAGTACCTTGGCCACCAGCTTTACCTGATCCGACCATTACACCAACTCTAATTTTGCAAAATCTTTCTTGTACTGTAAAATCAGGTATACTGCAGAAAGATTTTACAGGAGGGAAACGTATCTGCAGTCTATATGTTTTTTTCTACTTCAACTCAGAAAATTGAACCAATACAGTCCCTAATCTCGCTCTATACATCTACATACACAGGCATGAATAACAAGCCGCCTCGGATCGTTTAGCTCGAACTCGCCAAACTCGTTGATTTTAACGAGCAAAAATTTAAGCTTGACTTGACTCCTTATATGCCAGAGTAGACTCCTTAAACTTGACAAAACTCGTTAAGATTTTGGCAACAATTGTTTATAAAATACCAATATGCCACAATAAAAGATCTAATTCCAAAGAGCTCACAAAAAATATTAAAATAGCTCACAACCAATGTTGAAGATGGTCGGATGTGGGCATCTGGCTTATTCTATCCTATGGTCTGGCGGGCTATGGCTAGTTCCCCCATGGGTGCAAAGAATTTTACGAGTTTATCGAGTCTCAGTAAACAGCTTGTTAACTTGCTTGCTAGGCTCATTGTCCTTAACGTTCTAAATGTGTGGCTCGGTTCGACTAGTTAAGCTCACGAGTTCGAGCTAAATTAGTAGTGTTTTCAGCGAGTCGAGTAGCTCGCGAGTGTCAAGTTTTATTTCCAGCCCCAGTACAGACTTAAAATATAAGATTCAAAATTTGAAAAGGTAACTAAAAGTATGAAGGTATATGACATTCGAAATATACCTATTTTGAAATAATTTAGTTGTCCAAATATTAAAAGCGCTTGGTATCAATTTTTCAAAATAGATTGATCCAATTGGTTAAAAAAAGGTGAAATCCCCAAACAAAAGATATATATATAAAATCTCCAGTAATACTCATCTTGAAACTTGATGCAATTTTTACTTCATTATATCATCAGAAGAGAAGAAAGATGATTGCATACGGAAATCACAAATGGAGGCCAAGCTCCATGAAACACTTTATTTTGAAAATCATGTTTTGAAGTTTCAAAAAAAATCTGGAAATTGCAACATGTAGACAATGTTCTATTCTATCAACGTAAAAAATATCAAATCAAAAATACTTCTAGGCTACACGAAAAGAACAAAATCTGACTATTTAGAAGAGTTGAAATTTTGCACCTTTCAAATGTCAAATTTTGTCATTTTTGTGCGGCCTAAAATATAAGATATTTCTAGTTGAGATTTTAGAGTTGATAGAGAATACAACATTGTCTACATGCAGATGTTTCTTCAGATTTTTTAAAAACTAATATGATTTTCGATTTTTTTTCAAAATTAAGCACTTCATGGAGCTCCGCATCCATTTGTCCACACTCATTGTATTACAGCTATAACCAGGGCAAATTGAAGAGATGGTAACAAGTATCCTTGCCTAAAGATAAAGTATGATAAATTCGGTCCAAATGTTGTCTCTAAGTCTATGGAACAAATTTTCCAAATGGCCTTCAGTAAATGTTAACACAGGCCAACCTATGATCTTCAGTCAGTTAACTTCAGTAAGCAATAACTGAATGTAGCAACCACCTATATCACCACATTTTTGGTAAACAGGCTTCAGGATTGAGATGCAAAACTGTTAGTGCATTATGCTAATTTCACAATGTATCATATTCGAACAGAAAGCTCGTAAGATTCAACAAGTAATAACTGGAGTAATGGACACTAACTGCCAACAAGTTATTAACCATAACAGAAAAACACCGCCATTCGGTAAAGATCTTAGAGTGGCAGTAATCAAAATACAGCCCCGTTGAATTTGAATTGCCAGTGTACAATCACAATATTCACACTGTACGTCAAAGAAACTCAGAGAGAATCTTGATGAACACCATAGGGATCTCATTTGAGACCAACAACAACAACAACAACAACAAAGCCTTTTTTCCCAAACAAGTTGGGGTAGGCTAGAGTTGAAACCCATAAGATCTCGAAACTAGAGGGATCTCATTTGAGACCAAACAGGCAAAAACTGTGTAAACATCTATTACTTGAGTTTTTTTGGAGCACTCAGTTTAGGACTGTGCTGTGTTTTTCTTACTCGTCGACATCCCAACTCAGGTCTTCATCGTCTTCTACAGAGTTCAGCCGTTTTCGGATATCCTCCACTTTGCTACTAGGGCTTGACCGTGGACTCCCCACTTTCTTCTCATCTTGATCACCAATATCCTCAATCTCATCCCAGCTAAGATCTTCCTCATGCGCTGATGGTCGAGACACAAGTGATAAATCACTTTCCTTAGATGAGTCGCCAGCTTCAGTCTTCTCTTCCTGCCCTGCTCCATTGCTTGACTTTGGTGTCGAGGCCTCACCACTGGATTCACCATTATCATCCTTTGTTGCCACCGAAATCATCTGCTCATCTTCCGCTGCAGCTTCTTGTTTTCCCTCATCCTGGGCTTCGTGGGTAACAGAGTCACCAATTTGCTCCTCTTTCTTATCTGGTATCGTGCTAGTACCTTGTTTGTGATCATCTTTGTTATCATCCTCGTCATCGTCGACCTCCCAGCTGAGTTCTTCCTCATCTTCCTTGGACATGGCCCTGCTAACGAGTTTCGTGCGGACATCCTCTGCTTGCCTGAGCTTGTCAACGGCAAAGAAATACCTGCACCAGAAGGTGTCATAGGATACCACCGAGGGCACGAGCCTCTCCACGAAGCTCTCCAGCCCAGGGCTCTCCTGGAGCACGGCCTCGATCTCCTCTTTTCTCTCCTCGAGGCTGAACGACTCCTGCCACCTGGTGAATCCCTCTACGTCCTCGGGCTCCTCGGTGAAGGTGGTCGGATCAGCACGCAGAGCCAGGACCTGCGCCTCAAAACGGGTATACTTCTTGGACGGAAGAGACGAACGCCAAGAGGCGCCAGAGGCAGGGTCAGAGAGTTGGGATGAGCTGTCGCTGCCCCCGTCTTCACCGTCAGCGTCCACGGATCGGAGCGCCTCGTTGGCGTGGGAGAGGAGGCCGGCGGCGGCGGCCCCAAGGTCATCGACAGCCTGCCCGACGGACTCGAGTCTGTCGGAGGCGACGGAGGCACCGGCCTCCAGCGCGCCGGGCAGCGCCGCCGCGGCCCGTGCAGCGGCTGCGCGAAGGGCCGTGGTCTCGACGCGGAGGCCGGACCCGAGGTCCTGGAGGTCGCGGCGGTAGCCCTCGAGCACCGACTCGGACCGCGACGCGAAAGTCTTCATCAATCCCCCGAAGCTCCACGCGCCGCCGGAAACACCCTCCTCCGCCACGTCATCTTCGCCCGCGTCGGCTTCTCGCTCGTCATCCTCCTCCGCGGCTTCCTGCTCGTCCGGCTGAGGCAACTCCTCCGCGAGCGTCTTGATCAGCCCGCCGAAGCTCCATCCGCCGCCGGAGCCACCCCCATCCTCCCCTGCACCTCCTCCGCCTCCGTCGCCATGGCTTCTTGCCCGCCCTCCTCCTGCTCTTCCCGCTGCCCCTCGATCTCGTCGGCGAGCGTCTTCATCAGCCCACCAAAGCTCCACCCGCCACCGGACTCGCCTCCCCCGTCCCTCTCCGCCGCTTGCTCCTCCTCCTCTTCCTCGTGCTCGCCGGCGGCGGCGGCGGCGTCGGCGGAGAAGACGGAGTTGAAGAAATTATCCATGTGCGCGCGAGCCGGCGAGGATTTGGATTTGGATCTGGACTGTGGAGGCAGGAGGAGGTGGCGTCAGGGGGATAGATCGCTTGCCGTCGTTGTCGAGTGTTCGTTTGCTGTTTCAGTTTTCTTTTCTCCCCGCAATGTGATTTCGCTTAGCTCTTGTATTATGATCAATGGGCCCAGGGACCACGCATCAGTGAGAGAGGAGAGTTCACGTAATAAGCGACAAGTAGGCGCTACACCACCGTCTTGTTTGGTTGGGTGCGATCACAGCCGGGTGGACTCGAGTGCGCTGGGTTCCCGTGGAGCTCTGCCTACCAAACGGGTCTGGATCTACAAGACCGCAAGAGTTTGAAACAAGTGCAGTCTGTATAAAGTTAGTTAGGTCTCATAATATCACTTTGGTTTTAATCACAAAAAATGATACTACCTCCGATCCGAAATATGAGTCGCCGGTGTGTACACTTTTTGTACTGTGCTAGTACGTTTTGTCCGACCGTTTTTGTGGTCCGGAGGGAGTATGTTTACTTTTACAAAACAGAAGGTGGGTTTGTAATTCAAAATTTAGGCCATCTTTTTCTCAATTTCAAGTTCAAAGTTCGAGTCATACTGGAAAAAAGGGCATCTTCTTCCCATGTCGTCGTCTCCGCCTTCTTCTTTCCAGGTTGTTACCGCCCGTCAGTCTCGCCCACCGCCGTCGATCCTGACCATTGGTCGGCCGCTCCGCACAAATTTCCGCTGCAACGCGTGGGTTATATATTTATGCGACGTCTGACTTCTCCATCACGCCGGTTGCGAGCTGGCGCACGGGAGAAGTTCAATCAAAATGCGCTAGCATGTGGCCGGTGAAAATGCTAATGCAGCTAGCTCGTTTTGCCCTTGTGGGCAGTCGTGAAGAAGTTGGTCGCACGGTGAAGCAACCAGAATAGTGATCCATATATGTTTCTTGAGGAAAAAACAAGTACAATATTGTCTTTGTTGTCGGTCTATGTCGCCATCCCTTGTTGCTTGGTGAATTTTTATGGTAGTAATTACACTAAGTCTGTTGCCTTTATGCTCATCACATGTGTGGCTTTCCATTATGGGTGTTCTTTCCCACAAGGTACCCTGTCCATTGCACTCGGTTGCTACTGTGAATCCTATTCCGTCAACACCATCTGTTCTTACAGCCGATGGTGCTTAGACCTGAAAAGATCACTTTGATCGACTAGAGGGGGTGAATAGGTGACTAATGTTTTTTCTTTAATTAATGGATATGACAATAAAGTAGACTATCCAGATGTGCGCTAGGTGGACAATCCTAATGTGGTGAGCAAACAAGATATAATAAGCAACAATAACAAGGTAAAGGTTAGAGATGAGTGCAAGCGTGGACACGGGGATGTAATTCCCGAAGTTCCTTCCTAAGGAAGCACGTCTTCGTTGGAGGGGTGTGCTACCACAAATGCTCACCAACGCAACGAATACTCACCCTATTCTTCTCAAGCCTCTTCCACAAAGGAAGAGATCAATCCTCTATGAGATTGACTTGAAGGCGTTGAGCAAGCCTTTATACGAGGTCGGGGTTTCTCCACAACATTTGGAGGCTCCCAACAAGGAGCCGAAACTTCTTGCACCAAGATGAAGCACCGGGGCACCAACTGTCCATGGTTTCAAAGAACGTAATAGGTAATAAGTTCCGCTGGACATTTGTGGGGTCATTTGAATTTTGTTTGGTGGAAGTGTAGATCTAAATCTCCTCCTTTATTGCTCAAAGTTTCAAGATGTTTGGGTCAAGGGAGATGCAGATATAGTTTGGAGTTTGCATTAATGGTGGGGAGAGATGTAAATCGTAGCCATCTTTTCGAGAAGAAGATGGCTATTTATAGGTGCCCTAAAAATCGAACTATTATGCGGTTTTATGTACATGGTGGTAACTACCCGCTAGAGCTAGCGTTACTACCGCTCCTGGTGCCCATCAAGTCGTTGAGCAGTATCGTAGGCGGAACCATGGCATTACTGTCACGCTACTACCGCAGTGGAACCAATGGCCGTACTACGCGTGGACCGGTATTCCACCACCGCGAGCAGTACCGCTAGATATGGCCCGAGGGGTTTGGGCGGTACGGCGGCGGTACTAACACCGGTAGGACTTCTCCCCAAGGGGGAGTGGTACTACCATTGCCTCGGCCGGTATTACCGCTTTATGTACAGTTTGAGTGTATAAAATTGATTTAGGAGGGTGATCTCTCGACCAAAATAGGATGGTTTAGGGGTGCATTTATGTTCGTGTGCGTGATAACTAATTTCCCATACCATTCCATAGTGGACCCCTCTTGATAGTAAAGGGTTTCTAAACTCAACTATAGATAAAATCTTCACGTCTCGCTTTGATCGAAATCGTGGGGCATCAAATCTGCTGTGTGTCATCGTTTAAAACAGATATAAAGCTTACCCACACAATTATTCTGCTAATTGTGTTGTCATCAACACCAAAACCATTTAGGGAGCCCTGGTTCATGAAAGGACACGGATGTCGCCTAGAGGGGAGGGGTGAATAGGCGATTAAAATTCTTTGCGGTTTAGGCTTGAATAAATACGGAATAAAACTAGCGTTTAATTTATCAAGCACGAAACCTAAATAAGCTAGGTTAACCTATGTGCACCAACAACTTATGCTAAACAAGATAAGCAAATATGTGATAAGATATATTACTTCAAACTCGATGGCTATCACAAAGTAAATAGCATAAGTAAGAAGCTCGGGTATAGAAATACCGAGTCACTTGGAGACGATGATTTATCCCGAAGTTCACTTCCCAATGGAAGCTACGTCTCCGTTGGAGCGGTGCGGAGTCACAAAGTGATCCCCGAATAGCCGTCAAATGGCACACCGTAATCTCCTTCGTGCCTCCACCAATGCGGAGTGCCACAAACCACTATGGGACACTTGAGGGTGGTCACCGAACCCGTACAAGGATGAGGCACACTCCAAAACTTAATTGGAGGCTCTCACCGAATTCCCGCGGCTCTCAAAGCCACAAGAATCACAAGGTTGGGGCGCGACTCCACAACTTAATTGGAGGCTCCCAACTATCCCGCGAGCCACCAAAACTCCGAGATCAACAAGGACCGTCTAGGGCACCCCAAGTACCCAAGAGGACAAGCTCTAGGGCACCCCAAGTACCCAAGAGTAACAAGCTTCTCAACTTCGATTTCCACGTATCACCGTGGAGAACTCAAACCGATGCAACCGATGCAAGAAGGCAAGACCACTAGAAGTGGTCAAATCCTTCACTCCCAAATCCCACCAAAAGCAACTAATGCTTGTGGGGGGAGAAGAGAGGAAGAACAAGGAAGAACTCAACAAATGGAACTTCAAGATCACGATCTACTAGGTTCCCCTCACTTAGAGGAGGAATGGATTGGATGAATATGTAGATCTAGATCTCCTCTCAAATTCCCTCAAAGATATGCAAGAATCATGGGAGGGATTGAGAGGAAGGCAAGCTTTTCCAAAGATCAACAATGGAGGAGAGAGAGGGGAAAAGCTAGCTCAAGAGCTGAGAGAACCGTTGGGGAAGAAACCCCCTTAAAAAGGTCCTCTAAAAAATCTGCCCGTTGCAGACGAAAAAGGCCGCAGCGGTAGTACCGGGCCGATCCCGGTAGTACCGATCCGTGTTGTCTAGAGGAAGAACGAAGACCAGTCAGCGCTCCCTGACTCGACGCGCAACGGTAGTACCGGACCACCTGGCCCGGTACTGCTCCCTTCCCGGTAGTACCGTGCCACTACCGGGTTAAAACTTCGAGAGGCAGAGAGCCATCCGGAGATGCGGTACTGGGCCCGGTACTGCACGCGGTAGTTACGCAAGGGGTCACCCGGTAGTACCGGGCGAGGGTCGGTACTACCGGGCTAAGAAGAAACTGCAGAACCAGGAAAGGAGAACCGCAATAACTTTTGCAAGGAAGCTCCAAACGAGATGAATCCAATTCTGTTGGAAAGGTAGCGACAAGAGCATTACTGCAAAAAGTTTGGACCAAAACATGGGAAGGTGTGGACCCTATCTCGAAGGTGGACCGATAATATTTCCAACCAGAAAACGCAACAAGTTTTCCATACGAAATCCGTTTTCGGAGAACTTGGGCTTGTCATGAAGATCACAACAAGCACCAAAACCCAACAAGGAGAAAATTCAAATAAGAACCAAGAAAGATGATGAAGGCAAGTATGCAAAGGTTTGAGCTCTCTCCAACTGATACACTAAAGCTCAATCGAGAGCCCCTCTTGATAGTACGGTATCTATCCTATAACCCGGTCTCCCAACTAGTACCATGAGACCGGTAAAATAGAAACCCTATCATATCTTTGCCTTGCGCATTCCACTTGAGCTAGATGACGTCGATCTTGATCTCTTCAAGTGGACCACCTTTCTTGATTGCGCTTCGCTTGGTGAAGACCCAAACATTGCTCCCCCATACTCCACTATGGGAGAGCCTCTCTTAGGCACATCTTCACATGAACATTATCTCTAAATGGGTGGCAAGCTTTAAGCCTAGGATTTCTTCGAGATGCTCCTCTTGAACTTGCGCTTCTCAACATTGATGACGATCACCACTTTACGTCATCGATCATGGGCCATATGAAATCTTCATTTGATGCAAGCCCATAGAAAGATACCTAACCACACATAGAAATGCTACACACATATCATGGGTTAGTTCACAAAGCTATATGGACAATTGCTTACCATACCAATAGATACATGATCCCACTTGGTACATCTTGTAGCTTTGTGTGTTGATCAATACTTGATCAATCTTGTATCTTTTCTTCTCTTTTCAATAGATGATGTCTTGAAGATAATCATGAATGATCACATAATTCTTTTCTTCAAGACATACTTGCAATATGCTCAACTCTATGATCTTGATGCCAAATACTTCATTATATCAATATACTCATGGCATCAACATTGAATCCAACATATGGAGTTCAAGCATGGTCTATGGACAAACACTACAAGTAAAACTCAATGCAACCATTAGTCCATAGGGATTGTCATTAATTACCAAAACCACACATGGGGGCGCCATGCCCTTTCAGTTCAACTACTTCAAACTAGTTTTAAAAATGCTCCGATTCAACTTATTCAAACTAGTTTGGCATATCTGCAGTGTGCTAGTGAAGTTGATTATATGAATGTCCAACATCTTCTTTAGGGCATTATCTTAGTATCTAGTCTATACTGTGTTGAGCGCTTGTTGAAAAATTTAAGTGCTAAACTGTGCTAATTGATGGCTTTTGGCGGAGATTCAGGTTTGTGCTAGATTGTACAAATATATCAGCTGTAGTAGTAGCTTTTGTTGGATATTATTTTTGTTATTTGGTAGCATGAGACTGTCCAAAATACTGAAGCAAAATACTTGTATATAATTCTGAACTTTATGGAAGTGCTTAACTGTACTGAACCGAATCCATGTACTGAACTGCATCCTCTCTATACTGCTGTGCCTGTTTCTGAACTGAACTGTGTCTGCTCCTGAACTAAATCGCTGCATGTTTTTTTTTTTTTTTGAGACAACTAAATCGCTGCATGTTCTCGTCCCTACCCTGAGCTGGGCTCGTTTAACTCCAGAACTGGGCTTTATTTGGGCTCAGACTTGCATATGGGCTGACAACTCGCGCTGAGTAAGTGGAGAGTATCAGCAGCCGTGGGATCGAGAACGGATGGCATCGGGGTAGGGTAAGTCATGCTGTGACTTGCGCTTCAGCAAGTTAGACAATCCGCGCCGCTCCAAAATGGAGCCCGTGGCATTGAAAATCTCCCCCCAAAATTCTCTTCCCCGCTCCGGCCGCTACCTCCGCTGCATCTCGCCGCCCCCCTTCTCCCGCTCTAGAAGCTTCCGGAATCCTCGCCCGCACGGATGCAGGACCTCAACGCCAATCTCTACCAGAAGTACACCGGCCTCAAGGTACCGCCGCCCAACTCCTCCCTCCTCCTGTACCCTACCCATGGCCCCGGATCTCGCCCACCTCGTCGTCTCATTTCTCCCCCTTTTGCCCCGCCGCTTCGTTGCGCGCAGAAGCGCAAGCTGCTCGACGATGGAACGGCGAGGGAGCGGGAGTCCGACATCAAGGAGATGTGCAAAGGTAAAGCGAACCCGATTGCTTCCTTTCTCGGCTGGATATGGATGTTTTCTTTTTTTAAATGGAATCTGGATGATGCAGCCATGGACGAGATGGAAACCGAGCTCCAGAACCTCCGCGACGATAACAACCGCCTCCGCGATGAGCTGTAAGATCGGATCCTTATGTTGCGCGCCTGCTGATTTGGGGTTCGCTGTTGCTTTATTGGTGAATGACGCCTGATATGTTTGCTTCCTCTTCTTTGTGTTGTTGATTTCTTGGTGCCAGGCTCAACAAGGAGCGGCAACTCGCGGAGACGCGGACACTTTTAGTTGACAAGGAGCACCAGACCCACTCACTTTTAGTTGATAGGGAGCAGCAGCTTGCGGAGGCCCGGAGAATTTCAGCCGATGCTGGTGAGTTTCCTTGTCCGATTTCGAGTTATCCTCTCTTTACCGTCCGGTCCTGTTAATGCTTACAAGAATTTTAGAAAGGGAGATTGGTGTTGTGTCAGTGTAAATCAGGCATTTGTGGGACTGAGAGTACCTATGCCGTGTTTGGTTGGTGGATTCATCTAAACGAAATAGAACCGTTCTGAAATCTTGTAATGGGATCGAATGATTCTAGTTGTTTGTTTGGTTGGGGGAATAAGGTAGTACTGATTGACACATATGATACCAATTAGATCAACTTATATTTGCTATGATACGAATTTAAAGCAACTCACATATCCAAGTATTTGTGTTGTGCAACTAACTACGCTGTGACTTTTCTAATGATCAGGCTAATCGTTTGAGTACTTTTTTGTGAATATTGCCCTGTTGCCACACTTCTTTGATATTTATTTTTCTGGAAAAGTAACCACCAAAATCACTGATCTGTCTGAGTTGATTCCTCCTTATATAGTTATATGCCATATTTATGCTTAAAGTAGCGGTTGAAACATTAGCAACAAACGAGACACATCACATGATATTAGCCAACAAGTTGAACACTTATTGTGAGGCTCATATATGAGTTTATTCTAATTAGGCTATATTGTCAATAAAATTGCCACACAGATATGAATATGAGTGTGTAAACCTCAGGTCAAAACATAGCACTTTGAAACGCATTGTTGAGCCCGCACCCTATCGTGAAGGTCCACTTTGTGCAGGCTAATTTATTTTCTTCAAAATAATCATAGATGTGCAACAAGTTAAATGTACACTTGTAAGAAGGAACACTAAAACATGATCATCCGCCGACCGTTCAATTGAAAAAAAAACACAAATTTGTGCCATATAGTGGCTACGTTTGTCCTTCATCTCTGTCTTTATTCTTCAACATACAAATGGTTAATGGTCATAATTTTGCTCAGGCTATTGCAAGTGCACATGTTATAGCATGTTACAACCATAATGTGTTTTTCACATTTCTTGAAAAGTCCAGGGTGCATGCTCTAGAAATGAGTGTACGTGCAACTAGTTGCAGAAAGTTCATGTTCGATGCTTGTCAAGTGCCAACTGTATTGAGTTGTGATACTGGCCGTACCTTACATCATATGAGTTCGTGATTTTTTATGGCACATGAGTAAATTGAAGTTAATTGTTTAATCGGTTCATTGTTTTTTTCCTGCCATATGGCCAACTTGAGTAAGTTACTGAATTTTGTGAATATATCTGTGAAAATGCAGGATTTATAATGAAATAGTGTTACATGCAAGTGACAACAAAATGAACTGGCTTCATGTTATGTTCTAATTTTAGAGTGTGGTTTTTGGATGGATTATGGTGTCGAAATAGGACCTCTGCTTGCGTTTATCTGCTTGTCTCTCTACCGTGGTCCGAAATATGCTTCACACTTCGTTTAATTCTAATTATTATTAAATGCGTACCAACCATTGTTATTCTTTCCTTTTTTATTATTGCCACACGAATATACAAGCCTTAACAAAGTAATTTATGGTTATTTTTTACCTCGTTAAAGCCAGTTATGTCAAAGTGTACTTGTACATAAAACCTTCTTTTCTATCAATGCATCGAAATGCAATGCTTTTTGCGTTTTCGCAAAAAGTTATGTCAAAGTTTAACACTATTAAACTTGTTTCTCGAAAAATGATATTAATACCCAACTTATGAGGTACAGAAGTCCTCGCAAAATGTCCTATACTTTGTAGAAGTCCAATATATTTGTTTCTGTTTTCCATATATGTTTGGTAGTAACTAACTTGATTTAGCTGCAACCTTTATTTATCTTGTGCTGCTTTTTTATGCAGCAAAGGAGTTTGAAACTGAAATCTTGAGGCTTAAGCTTCTCTTGACTGAAAGAATGATACAAATAATTATACAGTTCCGCCTGGAGTCATAGATACTCATACTCCAGTTTCACCTGCAACAAAGACACCAGAGTTGAACAATATACAGTCAAATGCCATTGTCACTATAGTACCTTTCAGGATGAAGCTAGAGAGGTAAGTTTCAGTAATGTAGAAGCGTGCAAGGGTAAATGATTATGTTGACCTTTATTTCTTTTTACTAAACCATTATTTATGGCTTGCATTGGTTCTGTAGCTGGAATGCTGTAGAAGAAATACGCGCATCTCAGGTTAGTAGCAATGTACAAGTATAGAATTGTATAGCTGGATTGCATGTTTGTACTTGTTCTTATGCCTGTAAATTTGTTTAACCTATAAGACTGATGCTTTCAGGGAATGGGACAGATGAAAGTTCTAGTTCTTGTGTGTATCATATGCTGGTTGAATCTTTAGTTGGCGTGAAATTTTCACTGAAGAATGAAATGGAAGGATTCTCACTTACAATCTGTCATGAAGCTAGTGGTACATGCGAACACCAATTTTTTTGTTCCTCTTTCGCTACATTGCACTACTACAATATGACACTATAGTTACTATGATTTACATTTTACATTTTGGTCTTGATATGCACATTCATGTTTCTGATTTTATATTTTAGCTATGCTGTCAAGCTAGATATCCGGAATATAATGTTCAGAAATGCCCGCCTGTTTAATATGAAAAATGTTCTCTTTAAACTTCAAAATGTGGTACCTAAATACAAGAAGAGCACATTTTCTTAGAGCTTAGCCGTTGTTTGACCTGCCCCCGCATGCTAAAGATTTTAATACTTGAGTGGAGCATGCACACAATGCCACAAAGACGACAATGATGATGTTACATCATAGAATTTTGAGATCACATTTCTGACCTGTAGTTATTATTATCAGCCCATTTCATATTTCTGGCTGTCAAAGATCTCAAACTTCTTTGGAATCTTGGTACACGACATATTGATACATTTTCCTATTTTAAATGCTTAGAATAAAATACATACAATAAATAAGATGAGTATGCCATAAATCTTTAGGTTCAGTACTCCTACACTTGCTCAGATGTCTAGGCTACTTTCCTGTCAATTAGCAATAGATAGTATGTTGATAGTTATGTTGTGTTGCATGTGGCCTGTCTTTAGATCACCAACAGCTGATAGTTATGTTTCACATCTTATATTCTAGCGGCAAAATGTCGATCCAACATGCCTTTGTTTGTTATCATACTGTGTATAAAGGTATTGAATAGTCTTTACTGAGATCTTCAAGTTATTTGTAGGTTACAATTTCACTCTCACATGGTTAGAGCAAGCTGATGAATGGGCCTACAAATACTCCTCATTGGGTACACTGGAGAGGATCGCTTTGGACTGGATGAAAGTTCAGGACATAAGGTTCAGCATGACCATGTGCCCTGTGTTCTTGCAACGGATATCCCGTCTCATTAGACGAAGCCCATCATAGTCTTGACTTGTATTCTGTTCTGGCCGAGTTAGCTTAGATTTACTGAACTGGAAGAAGCTTCCGTTTATTAGGGAGCTGTAGATGCAACATGACTGAAATTGACTGACTGTTGGTAGAAACGCCCTTAAGCTGTGTGTATGCTTTTTGTCGTTCAGTGTCTCTGTTTTCAGCTTGCAACTGCTGTTTGGTGTCAATTGTGTGATACAGCAGTCCCTATTTGGATTCTGGGATGAAGAGTTTTTGAACAAGGAACCTATCTGGGCTAAGGATCCATAGAGAATTTTTGGGAATACTTGCATGTATTGCATCCAAACACCTCGTTCAATGAGTGTCGCTTAATTTGCAGCAAGTTTGCTCTTGTCATTTAACAGTGTTTTTATAGGCTTTTCTAGAAAGCAATGCATATATCCAGTTAATATCAGATAGAATAACCGATAGCTGTATGAACAACGTTCTAGGTGAGACACTGATCTGAAGTTCATTGGTGTCGGACATTCATCGGATGAAAAACTGTCAGTATGTGTAGCACTGCTCATAGATTAAATGGGACCTATATTCTTTTGAATCATCAGCAAGTTGAATTCCTCGCTACACAATTTTGGTACCATCTCAGCAATTGCAGACTGCAACAACAGTTTGCTTAACTGTAACACCGAACAATGTATCGAGCAGTTCACAATCTATCAAAGCTATTACACATGTCCCAAGTATCCAACATCTCACAATCTATCGAACACAATAATCGTGCAGCCGCCATCTCCAATCCGATAGATCCCGCTTTCCTCTTCCTCTATGCAGGTTTGTAGAGCTTCTCAACCATCTTCCTGAACTCTGCGCACACAAGAAGGAGAACGAGCAAGCCGATTTAGAACCAAGAAAAGGTTGGTTGGTTGGTTAGTCACGATAGGACGGCCAAGAGGGGCGGTTAATCTTGGGTGTTTACCTTCTTGATTCGCCCATAGCGCGGCCGCCTGTGTGTTGAGCGGGGAGTCGTTGTTCGGCTCTGCGTTCGAAGAGAATCACGCGTCAGATCAAGCACACAGGGGACGAAAGAGAAGAGATACACGAACAGATCTGGTGGTAGGAGACGAGAGATGTTATACCTCCGAGCAGGCTCTGGATGGAGAGGAGGATGGTGCGGACGTCGTAGGCGGAGGACCACTTGTCCTGGAGGATGTCGAGGCAGATGTTGCCGTGGGTGTCGACGTTGGGGTGGAAGCAGGGGGTCTCGAACCGCACCTTGGGCGGCTTGTAGGGGTAATCGCTGGGGAAGGCGAGCGCGAGGCGGTAGGAGGTGCCCTCGTAGGCGGTGGCGGCGGAGCCGTCGATGGTGCCGATCCACTGGAAGATGTTGTCCCCCTCCGGGAACGCCGACACCCCGGGGTCCCCGCCCATCATCAGCGCCATCAGCTCCGACTGCAACCGCCGCACCACCGACTGCCCCTCCGCGCCGCGCGCCGGCGCCGGCGCCTGCTTCGCCGAGGACGCCGCGGGGGCCGCGGGGACGTTGCCGCTGCCGTGCGACTCGCTGTTCTCGCCCCTCGCCATCGTTCGTTCGTCCGTGCGGGTGCTACTCGCGGCGGCGATGGATCGAGGAGAGGGGACAGGAGCAGATCGGATCGGATCGGCGGGAGAGGGTTTGGAGAATTGGGGTGACTTGTGAGGGAGAGAATGAGAGAGGGGCTGTGATATAAAAGGGGAATGTGATCTGGGTCTAGTGACCGTTGGGGGATATCGCTAGCTGTTGCAATTAATCGCAACAGCTATCCGGTGCGGCCGCTGATTCCAACGGCTAGTTTGCGGCGATTGGGTGTTCTGCTCGAATGATGCAGCAATCATAAGCCGACTGAAATCGATGCAGTTTCGGCGCTCATTCAGAATTTGCCGTGTTTGCATTGGGTTTTTGACCTCTCCAGGCTCTCTCCGTTTAACTATACTGCGTCTATGGTGGTGTGACAAAGGTTCAAAGGATAGGAGCCGCTGCCGTGATATGTCGAAACGCCGATGGCTGGCACGTATCCGGATGGCAATGGGTACCCGATACCCGCATACCCGACGGGTACCCGCCTCAAATGGGTAGGGTTTGGGCTAGAAAAATGACCATGGGTATACTTAACAGGAAAATATTATACCCATCGGGTATGCGGGTGCGGGTATGGGGATGCCATACCCATACCCGTTTACCAGCATACCCGAGAGACCCCACATGTCAGGGGGTATGCCCCACATGTCATACCCACTCGAACCCTAGCTATTTTCCTCAGTTCCTCTGTCCTCACCAACCCCGCACGGACGCACGCACTCTCCCTCCCAGGCTCCCAGCGCCGCCACTCGCTCGGTCCTTGCGTCTCGCCTCGCGCCCCCGCCTCTCTCTTTCCCCCCTCCGCCGCCGCAGGCCAGCGCCGCCGCTCGCTCCCCGCGTCTCGCGAGCTCGCCTCTCTCTTTCCCCCCTCCGCCACCGCAGGCCGCAGCCGACTGCGCCGCGCCGCCGCCCTGCGCTGCTGGCCAAGGCGACTCCGGCCATGTATCCCGTCGATTTGGAGGGGAGCCAAGGCGACTCCGGCCATGGCCCTCTCGAGGAGCAGCAGCGCGAGGGCGACGAATCCCCCACACCATCGCCGTCTCCGCCGCCGGAAGATGCGCCGCTGTTTTCAGTGATAAATAGCTTTGTTCAGCTTGGCGGGTACACGGGTACCCGACGGGTATCGGGTACCCGGCGGGTGTCGGGTATGGGAAAATATTATACCCGCATGCGGGTACGGGTACGGGTAATAGGTGCGGGTAGGAGGTGCGGGTGCGGGTATGGGGATGCCATACCCGCACCCGAACCCGGCGGGTGCCATCCGGAGGCACGTACGAGTAGGTTACTTAGCACGTACTCCTCTGTCTCATACTCCGCCTCGCGCCCCCGATGGAACGTCCGGCAACGGAGGTGGACGGACGCTATTGGGACACATCTCTTCCCAGCGGCGCCCATGATATGATCCTTTTTCAAAACATAAAACGTTCAAATGCGGCCAAACTTCATTCGAATTAAGATACTTTATAATTTTTTGCAAACATTACATAAATAAAAAGTTAGATTAAAACATAAACTAGTAGGCGGTGGAGGGGACGTTGCCCTAGTCTACATTTGTGGTGGGTCGAGAGCCGGCGGTGCCAAGGACTTCATGTCGTGCCACTCTGTGGCGGGTCACTCCTCCTATTCTTCCTCTTCGACGGGGCCAGTCGCGGGTCACCTACGAAAGGATCAAGAGGTCGATCAGGGGGAGGTGGGTGAATATATGACTATAAATTTTACTTTCTTCTATCAATTTAGGGAATTGCTCAAATATGATTTCTCTAGATATTGCAACTAGCAGAGCAACCGATATGATGAGCAAAATACCAAAATACGAGCTAGCATATAAAATATATAAGCAAGTAATACAAGTAACAATTAAGTAAAATAAATTAAAAGATAACCACATAATAACGCAGAGATTTATCCCGAAGTTCACTTCCCAAAAAATTTAGTATCCGTTGGAGCGGCGTGGAGTCAAAATAATCCCCAAATAGCCACCAATGGCACAACATATTGTTCTCGTGCCCCCACCAATGTGGAGTACCACGAACCACTATGTGTTTGTCCTTCAAGGTGCAACCAAATCTTTACAAACAAGGTTGAGACACACTATTCCACAACTTAATTGGAAGCTCCGAATTAGATCTGTAGGCTCACAAAGCCTCGAGGATGACCACTTCCGTATAGGTATCCAATGAACTCAAGAGTAACAAGTTCGTCAATGAAATGTGTGTGTGTGTTGGGGGGGGGGGGGGGGGGGGGGGAGGGGGGTTTCAAATTCCTTTGGTGAAAACATAGATATAGATCTTCTCACCCAAACCTTAAAAGGACAAAATGTTTGAGTGCGTAGGATGAGATATCTAGGTAGTTTAACGTCAGCAACAATGGAGAGAGGTATTCTGGTTGTTTCATCTTCTCGGGGAAGAAGAAGGCCTTATATAGGTCCCCTGAAATTCTAAACCGTTGGGGAAAACTTACCTCGGAGTCTCCGACCTGGCTGGTGACTCCCGGAGTCTCTGGCCCTATATTCCGGCCATAATCCGGACTGGCAACAGACCGTCGCACCACTTGGCACAGCTCTGAGTCTAGTCCAAGAATAAATGAGGCAGGAGTCTCCGGTGCTCAGACCCGGAGTCTCTAGTGTATACATACCGGAGTCCCTGAATTGGCTGCACCAGAGTCTCTAGGCTATTTCCAATGGACAATAGAAGTAAGGTTTCTTTCCATTGTAAGGACGATAGTGAGTGCAAATATAGGTTTAGTGTACATGATATGATTTCCCCAAACCTTCCAAAGAGCAACTCCTCTTGATAGTACAGATGTCCTATGACTCAATAAAATAAAGAATCTACAGACACAATATTTCGTCTTTTCTCCATTTTGAGGGGTCGATCACCGTCTTGTGCATTTTCATCAAATGTACCTAAAATACTTTAGCACATAGTAAGATATAACACTCAAATCCACTTAGGAGGGCAATGCCCTTTCAATCACACTTTTTTGGTGTTTGATAACAACATAAGGATTTGCAAAGAAAAAATAAATGATATGATCAACGTAACAAGATTTAATTATAAAATATAGATGGATTAATTCCCCCTAGATGTGCGCACTATTTAAATCTGCATTTTGAATACCAAGTGCACCACCACTAGGATCAATACTCCCCATATATTTTATAAACCTAGACAGAAAGCATATGCAGGAGGAAGATGTGCACTAAAAATGACCCCCAAAAAAAATACCACAAGACTATCTAACAAAAACGGCCATAGAACCACAACTGTAGTACGAACACAATTAATGTAAGAGAAAAGGTTGATCAAAGTCATCCGAGGTAGGAAATTAGTCTGTAAAATTCCTACACTTCCAACCTTTTAAGTTAGCCTAGCCCCAAACGAAGGTGTCCGCAACACCCTCCGTGAGGGTGATGTCCACGAGAAGTAGTGTCTTTGCTTGGTTTAAAGCTGGTTCACCGGTCGTTCAGTTAACACCAATAAATTTCTCGTTTCGGCCAGCGTTCGCCGGCGCATCCGAGGGATTTCCCACCCTCCGGCGGCGGGAGGATGGGGAATCCCCGGATCCGCGTTCCGGCGGTGTAGATAGGGTGTGTGAGTGGGTTGCCGACGAGGTGGTCGAGGCGGGGAGGCCACCTGCGTCGTTTTGGTCAGCTGCAGCTTCCCCTCGATCCCGGCGTCGTCTTCGACGGCGGCGGCTGGCTGCTGCTTTGTCCTGCCGGTGCTCCCTCCCTCGCCGGCAGTTGGTTCGCGACTGGTGTACAGGAGGCAGGCTCGGATCTTGCGGTTCTTCGTCGGTGTGGACAACGAAGACGACGTCTTCTCCTTCAGCACGTAGGGCCTTTGGTGCCCCTTTCTTGAAGGTCTTCGGCTGCTTGCCCTTGAGGCTCCCCGGAGCGATGTCGGCGGTGGCGTGCTTTCAATGCGTGGTGTCGGCGGCGGCGGCCGTCTCTCCCTTGTGTGCGTTGTATTTTCTCTTTGCAGGGGTGTTTGTACTGATGAATGTTCTTAATAGATGTGGGTTTGTTTCAAAAAAAAAACACAATAAATTTTACGATCAATTGTATGATTATGTAAAAAATATCAAACATTGGATGTGTAATTGGTCATCACATGTTTATTTAACAAACATGTTTACCAGCAGAGTTTCTCTTTTCAATTTTGTTTTGGCGTCTAGCTTCTGTGCCAAATAAGGTCTTTCCAGGTGATGGGCACTGACGCAGAGTTAAAGATGTTCTTTTTTTCATTCGCAAAAAAAGCTCATTTTTTAAAAATGGAGCAAACCCAATCTATTATTTAAGAAGGAGTTTGACAACGAAAATAAATGTAGGAAATACAAAGACCGCTCTCCCAGCATGATCTCGATCAAACGCTATGCACCCACCAAGACCCACATGCGGGGCTCTCTTTTAATCTTATCTGTGCTTGTTGCGAAAGACAATAGCATTGCGCTCGTTCCAATTCTCCGAAGCGGCAAGCAAAGAGACGGAGGCAATGGCTTTGCGATTAGGAGTGGCACCATCCGACATGTTTAGCCACCAACTTTTGATGTTGAGAGTCGGCCATAGATGAAAGTCGAGATAATGGAGCCCACGCCAATCCTTGATGAGACCAAAAATCCTAATGGTGAATCGGCAATGGAATAAAAGGTAAGAGGCCTTCTTCATAATTTGCTTGCGTAGAGAGCATAATCTGCAATTTGGCCAACACCTTGTCGGCCGTCCAAATCCTATTTTGTGTTGCAAGCCAATAAAGATTCTTATTTTTGTTCCGTGCATGTTCAGGAACCACTGCGATGTATAAATTCAGGATGCATTTTTGAGAGACAGGGCCTAACTCTTGGACCCGCTTAGGCCTTGTTTGTTACTAGGATATTTTAGGGGATTGGTGGTGATAATCCTTTAGTGGATTGGGTGAAACACCAAACTTCACCCAATCCCTTAGGGATCCAATCCACTAGGTAGGAGTAGTGTATTGGATCCGTTAGGGGATTGAGAAAAATGAACTAGAGTTTGGTGATTTGTGGAGAAAGGTGGGGATAAAACCTGTCCAATCTCTTCTCTTCTCTTCCTCCTACCTAAAAGAAGAATTTGGTTCCACATTCTGCCCATTACGTCATCCACTTCGTCCAACTCCCTCTCCGCACCGGTTTTTTCTCCGCCGACTATTTTTGGCCATTTTTTTCGTGGTTTTCTCACAGCCGCAGTCTCTCTCTCTTGTGCTCCCGACCCAGCGTGGCGCCCTTTCCCTTCCGGCGCCATCCACACCAGACCGGCCCTGGCATACCACCGGCACAGTCTCGCCGGCCACGCTGGCCTCACCAACGACCGCCTCAACCCCACCCACCTATCCATCTCTCCTTCAACCGCCTTTCTTCCCGAGCTCCCGATCCAGATGCGCCGCCGCCAACTCCCCGCAGATCGGACCACTCACCTTCGTCATGGCCGCCTCCCCGGCGACCTCCTCTTGTCAACCGAGAGGAGCTCGCCGGCGATCGGCTCATCCCTCGACGACGACGCGAGTATGATCAAGACGGTGTGACGGTGGCCCTCGGCACCGCTCGCGGCTGGTAGGAGGACCTCACTGCTTCTGGACGCCGCCCAGAGCTGCAGTTGCCGGCGTCCACCCGGAGCTGCCCCTGCCTTCTTTGACCTGCTGCTCGTGCCAAGGAGAGCCCGCTCAACTCCGACGACATCTTCCGACAGGCGAGGAGCCACCACGGATCCATGGACTCGTTTTCCTTTACAGTGATTGTGGTGATCCCGTACGCTTGCTTTGATGCGTCCAGCACCGGATTTGCCCAACAGTTGGACACGCGTGCTCGCCTGCTCGGCTGTCTAGCCGTGCTAGATTCTAGCTACTAGGAAAATTTCGCGCGGCGACACCGCCGCACCCGTGTGGTAAAATTTAAATTTGGAAATGTCCTTATTTAAAAAGTGTGGAAATTTGAAATTATTGAAATGCAAAGAGAGGTTACGTTCAAAAATTGTTCAGATTTCAGAAAAATGTTCAAATTGGGAAGTTTTCTAGATTTGATGACAGAACATAAATAAATTGGAGTTCTTCTCATTTAAATAAAAAGCTTAAAGCTCATTGTAGGTGAGCAAAATGTTAGCAAAGTTTATCTTTGTATGGGACGCAGGGACGGAGTAAATTTAAGAATCTATTGCTTTCAAAGGATTTCCTTTTCATAAGTTTTCGGGGATGCCATATGTAGATCACGGAGCTAGCCTTTTGATTATATAGTCGTAGATAGTAAGAAAAAACTTGTGTGAACACCCAGTATAGTAGACAACTATAAATGTAACAGAAATAAAGCTAATTTTCAACTAATTGAAAATACAATAACCCTAAGTTCATGAGATCATAAAATCTATGCAACATGAATAATAATTTGACTACACAAAGAATTCTTATTAGCAGCCCCCTATGTTGTAGAATATGAATGAAAAATTGCAGAAAAGATATGTTGATAACATAAAAAATAGAAAAAATGAAGGAAAGGTAGTGAGACTAAGCACACATATACACATAGAAAAGAAACATTTTCCTATGTCTGCTATGCTATTCTATGCAGCTTATCAGATAAATATAAATATAAAATTGTGAAGTGTGAATAGTAGATATGACCAATTAAAGATGTTGAATGCATCTTAGGACATGAAGATCAATTTAAGTGAAGTCGGAATGACTAACATATGTTGTTTCCACAAACTCCATAGTTGACATAAAAGGGTACTTAAGTTCTTCTAATTAATCAGGATTGTAAATTGATTAATCATGCATGGACATGCAATATTTCTAAAGGTTTCATTTTTCTGCATTTTTTGATATATTGTTTGGATTTTTTCAAGTTACGGATTAAAAGATATGTATTTTACGAATTTTAACATTTTTTTGTATTTATTAAATATCTGTCCGTTGCGTCCCACGTGTCAGGGTTCTATTAATTAAGGGTATTTAAGTTTTTTTAATTAATCAGGATTGCAAATTGATTAATCATGCATGGACATGCAATATTTCTAAAGGTTTCATTTTTTACAATTTTTGATATATTGTTTGCATTTTTTGAATTACAGATTAAAAGATATGAATTTTACAAATTTTAACATTTTTTGTATTTATTAAATATCTGTCAGTTTGGTCCCACATGTCAGGGTTCTATTAATTATGAAATTATTTATGAAAAAACAATTTGGTGCAAATTTTGTATGTAATTTGAAAATATAAATTTGAATTTTTTTGACATATTAATCATAAACTAGCAAACGTGCCCGTGCGTTGCAACGGGTGAGAAAAAATCAAAGTTTGGAATGAAACGTCGGAACGACCAATTTTGCCCCAAAGTGATCTTCACGTGTAACCTATCGCTAGTTCTGTCATTTCGAAGTTCATGTGTGTTGCAACAGATGTAAAATATGCCAAATATTTTAAGTTTGAAGTATACTCTGCGTTTTGTTGTATAATTGTGTCCATTTGAAGTATGTTTGGTTTCACCAACTTTTAATCCTTTTACATATATAAAAGTATGACAATATCAATATAAGTTATTTATCATTAGATTATATGGGATAACATTAAATAAATTTAGTCATGTTGAATCACCAAAAACAGTTGCTCACAGCGAAAATTGTTGCTCTCTTCTGCAGGTTGCACTTAAGAAAATGCACATCGAATCAATGTAGACAAAATGGTTGATTTCTACTTCCATGGTTGTGCATCGAGGTAGATTGTTTCTGGTAAATCGTATCCTTCTATTTGAGTTCAAATGGCTGATGTGACTCGAAGATAAGCTGAGCATCCATCCTCCTGTTTAGTGAGAGCATAAAACCTTGTATCCGTTCTGACCTGCAAGATTAGATTTCCATTGTAAATGGCACATTCATGATGTCCCATGCTTGAACCATCTATCTTGTATCTGTTTGGAGTGTTTCTTTTTGTTCTCATTGAGAGCCATTTATTTGGCTTCATCTGGGGGCTATTTTTGGTTGCTCCCTAGTTGAATGACTACCCATCACATAAATTGTTTTACATGTTTATGTTACCCGCGGTACGTCTCTTATTCATGTGGAGTCCAGATAATATTTAGCTTGTTTCAGAGTGACGAGAGCCTTATAATGAGTAGACATGATAATCCATTATAAAAAAAATCTTATCATCCCTAGGAATTTTAGAGAGCCTCTGGACCAAATATGATCAAACATTTGAAAACTCTTCTGATTTGGTTCTTGTTACCTGCAATGGCCATTAGGCTTCATCCACTCTGCTTTCTCCACCGGATGTGGCCTACCTGAATTTTTTATGCCATTTCAGGCAAATCCTGTCTTACAGTCAGTCTCAAGTTGACACCAAAGTAGACAACCGACGAGTCTCGGGAATCACCAATAGCTTCATTGGTTACTCCCAATTCACTCGGACACGTTACCTTGTTATTCAGAAAGCAACAATTGAGTTCAACTTGTACGGTCAAACACTGAAAGTAGATATTCTAATTACTACTGAACATGTTATCAATGAGAGTTTTATTGAGCTATGTCCAAGGAAGGGATACGTTGCACATTTGCAAATATCATTTTTATTTTATTTCCATCACTAAAATATCACCATGAGCACGGGAAAGCCTATGTACACATGCACCGCGCCACTACACTGATCAGCCGACTCGGTGAGATCCCTAGTTGCTATCTGAATTCGCATTATGAGCTAACGACATCAGGTGTTAGTAAGCAGCTCTATATCCTAGTTGAGCAGGTCTCTGGCACAAAATTGCAGTGACCACCGAGTTAGAACTTTCAGAAAAGCTACAGACTTGATGGGTGGAGCTTAACATGCACCGCGCTTTGCAAAGTCAGGGATTGCCTCGTCCTTAACGTAGGGACTGCGGCGACCTTGACGCAGCTATGTACTGGAGGCGAAGACGTCGACGCCGGGACGACGAGAACCTCGACGCATGGAAGAAGCGGACGACAACGACCTCGACGCAGCCATGCCAGGGAAGGCAGCAGCCTCCGCGCAGGTCGTGCGCGTGCGAGAAATCCCAGAAGCGTGCCCTGCAGCGAGGCCGAGGAGACCAGGGAGCAGGCGCCGTCAGCGTCCACGCTACTTCGCAACTCCTGGGCACAGCTCGGCGAGCTATCCTCCGTCGAGGAGACCCGCTTCTTCCAGCTCCATCAACTGTCCCAGAACCACGTCGTAGATGACGTCAACGGCGCCGGCTTGGGGAAGAAGGGCGCCAGGCGTGGCCGCATGAGGGAGAAGGGTAGGATGCTGGGTACGGCAGCGGGAGGCCGTGGGAAAGGGGTCCTAGGCAGCGCCGCGTGTGCTGCTCGACAAGGAGCAGGTCGGACCGTCGAGGGACGACAGACGAAAGGGGGAACGCGCGGCCGAGATGTATGGCGCTCCCGACGTCGTAGAGAGCGGATGATGGGGGGATGTTGAGTCGTGATTTTTTGATTAAAACAAAACCAACCGTTATTTCCACTTATTGGTGGCAGTGGGGGGTAATTTTCACGAACTTTAGGGATATTTTCAATGACCTACCGCCGCCAACCATCACCTTTACTCGTATTATATAGTAGAGATTAGAAGATATTTTTTTTCGAATTTCATTATTTTTCCTATAATTGTGAAATATCTGACACCTGGGACCCACTTGTCAGGATTTAAATTAATATGAAATTTTCTAAGAAAAAAAACTGACAGTGGGCCGCTGTGACGTCACTCGCGGCAGTGGACGCGGCCGCCGCGCTGCCGAGCTCGCGCTCGAGCAGGCGAGCACGCGCGAGGACCTGGGGCCACGCAGAGCGGGCAGAGGAGGTGGAGGGGAGCAGAACGGGCGGCGGCTCGGACCATTTGGTCACCAGAGCCACCGGCGGCGAGCAAGAAGGCGGCGGCGGCCATCGAGCACGGCCGCGTCGATTCCGGCGAGTTCGCTGCGTTTCGGCACGTGGCTGTCGGCGAGGAGAGAGAGCGCGCGACGGCGAAGGTCGCTGCATGCTTCGATTCGTCGGAGGAGCAGCGGAGTGGCGGTGGAGCGCGTCGGCGGCGGCGGCGAGTTCGGCGGCGCGCGGGAGAAAGGAAGGAGAAGGGGGATGTGGGGGTGTTTTGCAGGGAAGTCCCTGTAGTTTCTGTAATTTTCGGATAGGTCCACCTACGTGGGGAAGATGGGACTGCTCCGTAATTTCCAGTGAACGCATGTTCTTTTTCGTAAAAACGCCGCGCTGACCGGCCAATCGAAGATGGATGGCGCGGAGACGCGCAGACACTGTAGAAGTGCGATTTGTGCCGTTGCGACACGTGTGCGCGCGAGGGGAGGGCTAAAGGGGTCTGCTTTGATATATTGATAGGACATGCAATATTTCTAAAGGTTTCATTTTTCTGCATTTTTTGATATATTGTTTGCATTTTTTCGAGTTACGGATTAAAAGATATGAATTTTACAAATTTTAACATTTTTTGTATTTATTAAATATCTGTCACTTGCGTCCCACATGTGAGGGTTCTATTAATTAAGGGTATTTAAGTTTTTTAATTAATCAGGATTGCAAATTGATTAATCATGCATGGACATGCAATATTTCTAAAGGTTTCATTTTTTTTACAATTTTTGATATATTGTTTGCATTTTTTTGAATTACAGATTAAAAGATATGAATTTTACAAATTTTAACATTTTTTGTATTTATTAAATATCTGTCACTTGGGTCCCACATGTCAGGGTTCTATTAATTATGAAATTATTTATGAAAAAAAAACAATTTGGTGCAAATTTTGTATGTAAAGTTTGAAAATATAAATTTGATTTTTTTGACATATTAATCATAAATTAGAAGATATTTTTTTTTTGAATTTCATTATTTTCCTGTAATTGTGAAATATCTGACACCTGGGACCCACTTGTCAGGATTTAAATTATATGAAATTGTTTAAGGAAAAAAAACTGACAGTGGGCCGTGGTGACGTCATCCTGTGACGTCACTCGCCGGCAGTGGACGCGGCCGCCGCGCTGCCGAGCTCGCGCTCGAGCAGGCGAGCACGCGCGAGGACCTGGGGCCACGCAGAGCAGGCAAAGGAGGTGGAGGGGAGCAGAACGGGCGGCGGCTCGGACCATTTGGTCACCGGAGCCGCCGGTGCGAGCAAGAAGGCGGCGGCGGCCATCGAGCACGGCCGCGTCGATTCCGGCGAGTTCGCTGCGTTTCGGCACGTGGCTGTCAGCGAGGAGGGAGAGCGCGCGACGGCGGAGGTCGCTGCATGCTTCGATTCGTCGGAGGAGCAGCGGAGCGGCGGTGGAGCGCGTCGGCGGCGGCGGCGAGTTCGGCGGCGCACGGGAGAAAGGAAGGAGAAGGGGGATGTGGGGGTGTTTTGCAGGGAAGTCCCTGCAGTTTCTGTAATTTTCGGATAGGTCCACCTACGTGGGGAGGATGGGACTGCTCCGTAATTTCCAGTGAACACAGGTTCTTTTTCGTAAAAATGCCGCGCTGACCGGCCGATCGAAGATCGACGGCGCAGAGACGCGCATGCACTGTAGAAGTGCGATTTGTGCCGTTGCGACACGTGGGCGCGCGAGGGGAGGGCTAAAGGGGTCTGCTTTGATATATTGATAGATGCTCAGACATGGGCGCAATCTATTAATTTTTATGGTGGCAGATATGCTACCAGTTGAGCTTGCTGCATTTGCTTGTTTGGGGATTAAGGACCACTGGGCTGGGCGAGCACGGGATGCATGCGATGCAGAATATTTCAATTGAGCGGTGGAAAAAAACAGAGCATGAGAATGACTGTCGCTATAAGCAGAGTTTGGCGTTTTGAAATGGACGCGCGGATTTTTGTTTTATCTTATCTTGTGTTGTGGAATCTGCTATACATTTAAAGTTTTATGCATGAATTGATGAGGGGGAGGTAGGGCAGTGGGTCGTTCAAACACTACAACGAAGGAAGTTGCTTCTGTTATATCCAGAAGGATCGACTAGGGTAGATTAATGCGTGTAGAAACAGTGGGATGGAGGAGGAGGATGTTCACCTTCTCCTTGAGCAGATGATCCCGGTGCGGCAGCCATGGTGAATGTGGCCGACGATGTCAGGGAGTGGCGGCTGACATGGGTATACATATCGGTTACCCTACCATGAGGGTATCTGGTGCATGTGACACTAAGGCCCAATATCGAAGAGCCTACTCGAAGCTCAAGACAAGAGGCCCAAGAAGATGGAGTACCCTCCAAGACTAGACATAGGCATAGTCGGTTTAGGCTTTCCTTATGTGTAAACTAGGTCGGTTACAAACTCCCGAGACCCAGCCTATTTAAAGGCTGGGAGGGGTACCGATCTGGGAAGCCATACATGAACCACCAATCTCTTGCGAGATCATCAACTCTCCGGAGTTTCCCTGTAATCGCATAATCCACAATCAATACCAGACAAGCAGGAAATATGGTCTTTACCTCCACCCGAGGGGCCTGAACCTGGGTAAATCTTTGCCTCTGCTTGTCAGCTGACGAAACTACCAGTACTACCACGTTCTCTCCCCATAATCTCAACCCTAGGTCCTTAACCATGGGATTTGATGAGGGTACACCTCGTCAACAACATACAGCTGTACAAACAGAATCATAACGAGGAGCATAAATTCATACAAAGGTAGCAAAAGCACATGCATACTCGCATGGTCATAAGTTTAATTACAAGACATCGAAGGCGCGGCTGCCCTACTTCTCAGACATCGACTCTGACCTAGCCCTACTCGCACGAGCGGCGACTTCGTCTGCCCGGCGCTCCATGGTGGCCATAAAAATTCCAGCCAACTTTGCGGCTGGCTCGTTCAAATGCTTTAGGGACACCAATTTCCCGCCAGGCTTACGAGGAAAAGCAGACAGAGCGGCTTCGAAGTCACCCTCTATCCCATGACCTAAAAGGAGTTTGAGGGTGGTCTCTGAGCCGCGTACCGTCAAAGCGCGAGCAAAATTCGTCATAGTTGAAGTTCCCGGGCCCAGGACGTCTGCGAAGCCATCCACAGTCGAAGAAGGTTCGCTGGAGGGGAACACATCCTTGAACACGGCGCCGAGCGTGCTCGTAGATTTGGCGAGTGCGTTCTTGGCTTGGGTAGAGACGACGTCCAGATCGCCGATTGCGCGGTCAAGGGACAAATCGACACCCGGTTGATCTACTGGTGTCGATGCCCCAACAGCTCCTTCAAAAAAAACAGAAGTAACAAAACATGTTACATACTGTTCTGTGGCAAAAGAAGTAGGCAAAAAGTGAAAGGCTCGACTCACCGCCTACGTCTCGGGTGAGGCTTGCCAGGAGCTCAGCATAATTCTTCTCACGCAAAGCGGCGGAGTCTTTGGCATCATTCAAGGCCTTCTTCGGCTCATCGCGCTCCTTGGCGAGTGTCTCTTCTAACTCTTTAACCCGAGATTCAGCGTTTGCCTTGTCACCTGAGATAAGATGGGCATATGTCATTCACAATCGACAAGGCAAAGACTTACAGAAACCCAAGATACTTACGGGTGAGCTGTTCCATAACAGCGCGCAGATTATCCCTCTCCTGTTCAACCTGGACAAATGCTTTGACTGATTCCACCAGGTTGAGGTAGAAGGGTTGCACGCACACGAAACCAAAATAAGCTATACACAAATAGGTCCAGAAGGAAGACTCGACAAAAAGACACTTACGTGTTCAATCCAAGGCGCGGGCTTGGCAGCAGAAGTTCCAATTGGCGGAGTTGATGTACTCGCAATATTGGCAGCCTCAATGGAAGTGGTCGTGGCTATTGTTTTCACAATCTCAGCCGCAACAGGAGAGGCTTCAGGCTGATCTGGAGTCGAGGCTCTCACGGCTGGAGGAGTTGGAGGTCGCACAGTCTCGACACTACAAGTGACCGCAAGGCATACAACATAAGCAAAATACATAACTCACAAAAAATATTACTAAGTGCAAAAAGGAGCAAACCTGTGCTCTTCTTCATCCTCAGTGTCGAGCTCGTCAAAGTTTGGGCCTCCAAAAGGAAGCTGCCCACTCGACTGAGGAGGAGGGGGAGTCGAGCTCAAAGGACTCACGTCCAAGGGAGCAGCTGTGGTCGTAGGAGACAGAGCTGAGTTTCCATCATCCCTCACATCCGATTCCCTCGCGGGTGAGCTCGTGGAAGAAGACAAAACTTGGGATGCCCGACGACGCTTGCGAAGAGGAACCTCGCTAACATCCTCACTCACGGCAGGCTCCTTGCCTTGTGCTTCCTCTACCCCTTCCTCTTCAACCTCTTCTGTGGGTGAAGTGGTAGCCGAAGGTAAAGGTGATTCATCCCCTCCCTTCGCTTCTACTGTCACCTCTGTTTCATAAGTTGGCCCATCTTCGGGAAGAGGAGGAAGAGTGGAGGCAGTCGAGTGGCCCTGCATACAAGATATAGCAGTCGAAAGCCAAAAAGATGCACAGAAGGATAACAAAAACAGAAGATCATATACTCAAAAGATTCACTAACCTCTTGCAAAGGCTTTTCAGCCCCATAAGGATCGACTGGGCAGTCGATGTTGCAGGGCTCGCTCTGTTTAGTACTGGTGATGGACCGCACATGTGTCACCAGTTCACTCCTCGACAGCTCCTCCTTGCTCGTTCGAGTGGAGTCGAGGGGACCTTCGTACTCCCACATTGGGTGGGCACGAGAGCGGAGTGGCCATACCCGCCTCTTCACAAAGGTGGCAATCAGATGCACACCCGTGATGCTGTTCGGGAGCCCTCCAATTGTCTCCAGCATAGGTGCTGCTTCTGCCACTTCTTCAGTCGAAAGCTCATGGTTCCAGGCTTTCGTCCTAGCGGCTATACCAGCAGTCGAAAATGCTGGGGCCACATTTTGGTCCACTTGCACATAGAACCACCTCTTCCTCCACCCCTGCGCCGAGTCGACTGGCTTCAGGGCGAAGTACTGGGTGTCGCTGCGCACTTGGATCTGCAGGCCTTCGACTGGGTAGGTTCGGCCACCTCGGTTGTTTGGCCGGACCATGAAGATGGACTTCCATAATGCCCAACTCGGAGCAACACCCAAAAAACACTCGCACAGCGTAATGAAACATGCAATGTGCAGAATACCGTTCGGGGTGAGATCATGGATCTGCACCCCGTAGGCAAAAAGCAAACCTCGAACGAAATCATGGAGGGGGAGCGAGAAACCCCTAGGCAAAACTCCGCGAAACATACGCGCTCGTTAGCGCGAGGCTCAAGAAGTACCTCTTTGTGCGAAGGTGCGTGGACGAGGAGTTGGTCGGAAGGTGGCAGCAATCCTTCCTCGCGCAGCTTGTCCAACTGCGCATCCTTCAAGGTGGATTTCATCAAATCCCCATTGGTCTTCTTGAGGTCGACGGCGGCCGCAGATGTGCTCGCCGCAATCTTCTTCCCCTTTGATGTCTACGTGTGCTTCTATTCTTGTAGACAGTGTTGGGCCTCCAAGAGCAGAGGTTTGTAGAACAGCAGCAAGTTTCCCTTAAGTGAATCACCCAAGGTTTATCGAACTCAGGGAGGTAGAGGTCAAAGATATCCCTCTCAAGCAACCCTGCAATTAAATACAAGAAGTCTCTTGTGTCCCCAACACACCCAATACACTTGTCAGATGTATAGGTGCACTAGTTCGGCGAAGAGATAGTGAAATACAAGTAATATGGATGATTATAAGTAGTAATGCAATCTGAAATAAAAATGGCAGCAAGCAAACATGTAGCAGAACTTGTTGTAAACGGTGTTTCAATGCTTAGAAACAAGGCCTAGGGATCATACTTTCACTAGTGGACACTCTCAACAATGATCTCATAACTGAATAAATAAAAGCTACTCTTAAACACTCTCTTGTTGGATAACAAACACCATTCATTGTGTAGGGCTACAAAAGCACACCTCAAGCCGGAGTAAACAAGCGCCACAACGTCATAAAGGAGTCACACACGGTGCACACACTGTCACCTTTACACCGTGGAGAGTACCGGAGTTCATATTAAAGTAACCTCTAGAGTGCATAATAGATAAAGAGTAACATCTACATATTCAACTAGATTAGCACAACTGAACACAAGTAAATACTACTCGGGATTATTCTCCTTCTTGATGAAGCAAGAGTACTATGCGTAGGGCTGCAAAAGCACACCTCAAAGTCTGAGTAAACAAACACCACAATTCCCAAGAATAAGCCATGATAAATGTCTAAATTATTCATAGAGTCACACAAGTACCCACACTGTCACCTTGATACCGTGTTGTCACAATGACTCCAGAAACTAGACAAAATCACTTGAGTAGCATAAACATTATTAATGTATTCAGCGATACTAGCAATACACATGATCACATAAAGATCACACCATGGGAGAGAGAGATGAACCACATAGCTACCGGTAGAGCCCTCAGCCTCGGGGGAGAACTACTCCCTCCTCATCATGGGAGTCAGCAGCGGCGATGAAGATGGCGGTGGTGTCGATGGAGATGACTCCGGGGGCAATTCCCCGTCCCGGCGGCGTGCCGGAACAGAGATTCTGTCCCCCGAAACTTGTCGTCGATGGCGGCGGCGCTGCGGAACTCTTCGTGGAAATTGGCTTGTTTTTAGGGTTTTCGCCTCGGGGAATAAATAGGCGAAGGGGCAACGTCGGTGGAGCCCGAGGGGCCCACCACCAGCTGGCGCGGCAGGGGGGCCGCGCCGCCAGGTGGTTTGGCCACCTCGTGGCTCCCTTCGTCTCTCCTTCGGACTCCGTGTACGTGTTGGAAAAATAGGGACTTGGCCTTTTGTTTCGTGCAATTCCGAGAATATTCGCAGAAGTACTTTTCTGGAACCAAAAACAGCAGAAAACAGGGAACTGGCACTGTGGCATCTTGTTAATAGGTTAGTCCCAGAAAATGCATAAAAGTGATATGAAGTGTATATAAAACATGTAGCAAATGGTATAATATAAGCATGGAACATCAGAAATTATGGATACGTTGGAGACGTATCAAGCATCCCCAAGCTTAGTTCTACTCGTCCTCGAGTAGGTAAAACGATAACAACAAATAATTTCTGAGGAGACATGCTTTCACACAATCTTGATCATAATATTGCTAGGCTCATGTCATGAATGAAGTGACTCAAAGCAATGGTCTATAGTTTGCTAACAGTAGATAAAGAGTAAACAATGAATCATATAAGCAAAAACTTTTCATGAATAGTACTTTCAAGACAAGCATCAAAAAGTTTTGCATAAGAGGTAACTCATAAAGCAATAGATTCAAAGTAAAAGGCATTGAAGCAACACAAAGGATGATTAAGTTTCAGCATTGCTTTCAACTTGTAACATGTATATCTCATGGATAGTTGTCAACATAAAGCAATATAACAAGTGCAATAAGTAAACATGTAAGAATCAATGCACACAAAGTTGACACTAGTGTTTGCTTCTAAGATAGAAAGGAGTAGGTAAACTGACTCAACATAAAGTAAAAGATAGGCCCTTCGCAGAGGGAAGCAGGGATTAAATCATGTGCTAGAGCTTTTTAAGTTTTCGAAAGCATATAGAGAGCACAAAATAAGTATTTGAGAGGTGTTTGTTGTTGTCAACGAATGGTAGTGGGCACTCTAACCCCCTTGTCAACCAGACTTTCAAGAGCGGCTCCCATGAAGGACGTTATCTCTACCAGCAAGGTAGATCATCCCTCTTCTCTTTTGTTTACACATGTATTTTAGTTTCTTTATAGTTGACACTCCTCCCAACCTTTGCTTACACAAGCCATGGCTAACCGAATCCTCGGGTGCCTTCCAACATTCACATACCATGGAGGAGTGTCTATTTGCAATTAAGTTGCTTACTGATAAATCAGGGCAAAACATGTGAAGAGAATTATTAATGAAAGTTGTAATTAATTGGGGCTGGGCACCCCGTTGCCAGCTCTTTTTGCAAATTATTGGATAAGCGGATGTATATGCCACTAGTCCATTGGTGAAAGTCTGTCAGAAGTAAATGACAAGATTGAAAGATAAAACACCACATACTTCCTCATGAGCTATAAAACATTGACACAAATAAGGAGTAATAAAGTTTTGAATAGTTTAAAGGTAGCACATGAAGTATTTACTTGGAATGGCAGGAAATACCACATAGTAGGTAGGTATGGTGGACACAAATGGCATGGGTTTTGGCTCAAGGTTTGGATGCACGAGAAGCATTCCCTCTCAGTACAGAGTTTAGGCTAGCAAGGTTGTTTGAAGCAAACACAAGTATAAACCGGTACAGCAAGACAAATAAAAACATATTGCAAGTATTATAAGACTCTACACTGTCTTCCTTGTTGCTCAAACATTTTACCAGAAAATATCTAGACCTTAGAGAGAACAAATATGCATCCCAAGTCTCAACAAGCTCTACGGTAGTTCTCCACTACTAGGCTTTAACTACATGATGCAAGAGCTTAAACATGATCTACTTGAGAGCTCAAAACAATTGCAAAGTGTCAAATCGAAACAAGACAATGATCTACAAGAATGCATATGTCTTTTCCAATACCAACTACCACATGTAGCATTTTCTTTCTTCCAAACAAACACCAATCAATTTATTTAAACATAAACTCTCCAAATGATAATATAATGCAGCAAGAGAGTATTTATAAACAAGTGCTAACAGCTCGAAGAGATGCATGAAAAACAGGAGCTAAAAGCACTGCAGTAGCTAGTTAAGAATACTCAACAAATATAAGTGAAGAACATGAGTATTCACATGAAAAAGCGGAGCGTGTCTCTCTCCCACACAAGGATTGCTAGGATCCGAATTTATTCAAACAAAAACAAAAATAAAAGCACACAGACGCTCCAAGTAAAGCGCATAAGATGTGAAAGAATTAAAATATAGTTTCACTAGAGATGACCTGATAAGTTGTTGATGAAGAAGGGGATGCCTTGGGCATCCCCAAGCTTAGACGCTTGAGTCTTCTTGAATATGGCTGGGATGAACCACGGGGGCATCCCCAAGCTTAGGCTTTTCACTCTTCTTGATCACATAATATCACCCTTCTCGCTTGATCCTTGAAAACTTCCTTCACACCAAACTCGAAACAGTTCTCATTAGAGGGTTAGTGCATAATAAAAATTCTCATATTCTGTAATGATACAATCATTCCCAAAGCTTCTGGACATTAGCTACAGCCACCAATGCTTTGTGGAGCAAAGAAATCCACAAAACATCGTAAAAGAGCGAATGCAAAACAAAAGGCAGAATCTGTCAAAAACAGAACAGTCTGAAGACGAATTTTTTCGAGGCACTTAAGTTGCTCAGATGGAACAGGTCCAGTTTAATGAAAGTTGCGTACATATCTGAGGAAGATGCGTGATTTTTTACAGAATTTTTCGATTTTTCCAGGGAGAAAAGCTCAAATTCGTGACAGCTAAAAATCTGTTTCTGCGCAGAAATCCAAATCTTGCATCAACTTTCAATAAAAGACTTTACTTGGCACAACAATGCAATAAAATAAAGATACAAAGGAGTTGCTACAGAAGTAACAAGCACCTTGACTCAAAAAAGAAAATTGCAGAAAATAAAACAATGGGTTGTCTCCCATAAGCGCTTTTCTTTAAAGCCTTTTAGCTAGGCATGATAATTTGATGATGCTCTCATATGTATAGGTTGAATATAGAAGAGCATCAAGAAGCATATATAAAACATTTTAAATCTAACACTCTTCCTATGCATAGGAGCTTGTAAGAAAACAAATTATTGATGCATGAAGCTACTAGCATAGACAGACAAAACAAGTGCAACTTCAAAAATTTCAACAAAAAGAGAGGATATTTAATAACATGAAGATTTCTATAACCATATTTTCCTCTCTCAAAATAATTATCAGTAGCATCATTAATAAACTCAACAATATAGCTATCACATAGAGCATTCTTATCATGATCCACATGCATAAAAGTATCATTACTCTCCATATAAGCATAAACATTTCATTAGTAATAGTGGGAGTAAAAGTATCACATCCATCATTGTAATCATCATAAATTGGAGGCATAGAATAATCATAATGAATTTTATCCTCAATAGTAGATGGACTGAAAATATCATATTCATCATTGTAAACATCATATATAGGAGGCATATCATAATCAACATAAACTATATCCTCAATAGTAGGTGGACTGAAAATATCACAATGATTATAATCATCATATATTGGAGGCAAAGTATCATCAAAGCAAATTTCCTCCTTAAAGCTTGGGGGACTAAAAATATCATATTCATCACAACCAGCTTCCCCAAGCTTAGACTTTTCCATAGCATTAGCAATAATGGTGTTCAAAGAATTTATAGTAATACCATTGCTACCATCATGCAAACAAGCCTCCATAGGTTTTTTAATTTTCTCTCAAAAGCATCATGTCCTAATTCAATATAAAGTTCATAAAGATCTCTAATTTTTTTGTTGTTTTCCATTAAGCCTAACTAGTGAAAATAAAAACAAGAAACAAAAAGATATAATTGCAGAATCTAAAGGAAATAACTTCGAGCACTCACACACTAGCAACAATACTAGAAAATAGCTTTGTAGCCAGAGGATGTGAATACCTTTTACCTTACCTCCCCGGCAACGGCGCCAGAAAATAGCTTGATGTCTACGTGTGCTTCTATTCTTGTAGACAGTGTTGGGCCTCCAAGAGCAGAGGTTTGTAGAACAGCAGCAAGTTTCCCTTAAGTGAATCACCCAAGGTTTATCGAACTCAGGGAGGTAGAGGTCAAAGATATCCCTCTCAAGCAACCCTGCAATTAAGATACAAGAAGTCTCTTGTGTCCCCAACACACCCAATACACTTGTCAGATGTATAGGTGCACTAGTTCGGCGAAGAGATAGTGAAATACAAGTAATATGGATGATTATAAGTAGTAATTGCAATCTGAATAAAATGGCAGCAAGCAAACATGTAGCAGAACTTGTTGTAAACGGTGTTTCAATGCTTAGAAACAAGGCCTAGGGATCATACTTTCACTAGTGGACACTCTCAACAATGATCTCATAACTGAATAAATAAAAGCTACTCTTAAACACTCTCTTGTTGGATAACAAACACCATTCATTGTGTAGGGCTACAAAAGCACACCTCAAGCCGGAGTAAACAAGCGCCACAACGTCATAAAGGAATCACACACGGTGCACACACTGTCACCTTTACACCGTGGAGAGTACCGGAGTTCATATTAAAGTAACCTCTAGAGTGCATAATAGATAAAGAGTAACATCTACATATTCAACTAGATTAGCACAACTGAACACAAGTAAATACTACTCGGGATTATTCTCCTTCTTGATGAAGCAAGAGTACTATGCGTAGGGCTGCAAAAGCACACCTCAAAGTCTGAGTAAACAAACACCACAATTCCCAAGAATAAGCCATGATAAATGTCTAAATTATTCATAGAGTCACACAAGTACCCACACTGTCACCTTGATACCGTGTTGTCACAATGACTCCAGAAACTAGACAAAATCACTTGAGTAGCATAAACATTATTAATGTATTCAGCGATACTAGCAATACACATGATCACATAAAGATCACACCATGGGAGAGAGATGAACCACATAGCTACCGGTAGAGCCCTCAGCCTCGGGGGAGAACTACTCCCTCCTCATCATGGGAGTCAGCAGCGGCGATGAAGATGGCGGTGGTGTCGATGGAGATGACTCCGGGGGCAATTCCCCGTCCCGGCGGCGTGCCGGAACAGAGATTCTGTCCCCCGAAACTTGTCGTCGATGGCGGCGGCGCTGCGGAACTCTTCGTGGAAATTGGCTTCATTTTTAGGGTTTACGCCTCGGGGGAATAAATAGGCGAAGGGGCAACGTTGGTGGAGCCCGAGGTGGGCCTCCTCACCAGCTTTCGCGGCAGAAGGGGGTGCCGCGCCGCCAGGTGGTTTGGCCACCTCGTGGCTCCCCTTCATTTCTCTTTCGGACTCCGTGTATGTGTTGGAAAAATAGGGACTTGGCCTTTTGTTTCGTGCAATTCCGAGAATATTCGCAGAAGTACTTTTCTGGAACCAAAAACAGCAGAGAACAGGGAACTGGCACTATGGCATCTTGTTAATAGGTTAGTCCCAGAAAATGCATAAAAATGATATGAAGTGTATACAAAACATGTAGCAAATGGTATAATATAAGCATGGGACATCAGAAATTATGGATACGTTGGAGACGTATCACCCTTCTTCGCCGCCGCATCGGGCGCGGCAGCAGCAGTCGAGGCGGAGCGCTTGTTGCCCGCTGCTTTCTTCATCGTCAACGAGCAGGTGGGAGAGCACGCAAAGCTTTAGCAGGAGCAATGGAGGCAGAGCGCGAGGAAGACGATGGAACAGGTGTGGCGCGCAGAGCAAATGGCAGGTAAAAAACAAATGCCAGCATCGTTTCCCTATTTACCACAAGACAGAAGCAATCGCAGCCGTTCAGATCCAAATCATGCGTTACGCACGCAATCTGACCGTACACGTGGCAAACGCGGAGGGCAACCGTCGCCGGCCACTCCGCCCACTACGCACGTAAAAAGAGGAGCCATCATTACGTTTGCGGAAAAAGTGGGCCCGTATAGTCAAATCAAGTCCAAACGGCACCGTCTTCGGTCAGCTCTGCACAAATGGGCCCACATACGTGTCACGTCCCATCAATCGCAGCATAACGCACGCCACGCGCGTCAGAAATCGTAGTCGCAATAAACGTCATCCCTGACGTCATTGAAGCATCTGTTCAGAAAATATGTTCGAGTATGCTCAGCGCATATTGGTCACTCGATTGCCCTGATTAGTTCGGGTGTGACAAAACTTTCTTAAGGCAAAATTGGTCACTCGACCGGTCCTTCGACTAATTCATATTACTCCCATCAGGAGCATGTTCAAAAATTCTTCGACTGAAGATGCTTAGGATAATGATTGAGATTATCCTCCATTTACAAGTAATACAGCATAATCTCGGGGGCTACTCCCATCGGGAGCACTGTCGTGCACCCGATAGAATTATGGCACAAATTTCTTTGATTAACATATGCATAGTTTTTTGAGATTATCCTCTATTGCAAAACAATAAAGCACAATCTCGGGGGCTACTCCCATCGGGAGCGCTGTCGCACACCCGATAGCATGACGGCAAATATCAGTCGACAAAGGGCATGACTCGTCCAACAAGTTCAGAAATCATACTCGAAACATTCCCGAGTTGCGTCAGTCGCAAATACCTCGGATGCTGCATGCATAGTGCAAAGGTAAGACCCGCCGCCCTTTCGAGCTGGGCTAAGGACCGTTCCAGCAACGTTAATCCTTACACTTTCTGTGTCAGCAGACATGATGAAAAATCCGACGGACGCGTTGGGTAAAATTCAAAGTTATACTGCTGAACGACTCAGTAAGACCTCAAGCGGCCTAGTCGAATCTGACCAGTTTGTTCCAGATTCGAGTCCGGGGACTCGAGTTTGATTGAAAGCTAGTAAGGTTTTACCCGAATGAGTAGTTAACCAGTCCTGATCCGTCGATTGTACTGGGCCTGCTAAGCTATTATCCCTTGATCATCATAAAACACAGTCGATGAGATACTTGGCATAGCCAAACGTGTGCTATTCATACAGGAATTCCAAATTATATGTACAGAATACAAAGCATACGACGTGCACTCACGAAATAGTCCATGCTCGATTCTTCGAGTCAGCCAAGTACTCGGGGGCTACTGACATGGGTATACATATTGGGTACCCTACCATGAGGGTACCTGGTGCACGTGACGACTAAGGCCCAATATCGAAGAGCCTACTCGAAGCCCAAGACAAGAGGCCCAAGAAGATGGAGTACCCTCCAAGACTAGACATAGGCATAGTCGGTTTAGGCTTTCCTTATGTGTAAACTAGGTTGGTTACAAACTCCGATACCCAGCCTATTTAAAGGCTTGGAGGGGTACCGATCTGGGAAGCCATACACGAACCACCAAAGCTCTTGCGAGATCATCAACTCGCCGGAGTTTCCCTGTAATCGCATAATCCACAATCAATACCAGACAAGCAGGAAGTAGGGTCTTTACCTCCACCCGAGGGGCCTGAACCTGGGTAAATCTTTGCCTCTGCTTGTCAGCCGACGAAACTACCAGTATTACCACGTTCTCTCCCCATAATCTCAACCCTAGGTCCTTATGGGATTTGATGAGGGTACACCTCGTCAGCGGCGGTGGCGGAGCTTCCCGTGACTATGCGCTAGACCTAGATCGGGTCGGGTATGTCGGTGAGGTGATGGCGCACGATGAACCTCGTAAGACATGCTGCCGGCCCCCCACCTGTCTTTATAGCGCAGCCACAGGGCCCACCAACCATTGATCGGTTGGGCGCCCCCGATCAGAGCGCATGGATAAGGGTCCGGTGCTACCGTTGGTGCCGCACCGTTGGAGATCAACCTAACATTCTCCCCCTTGATCTCAACTTTTACTTTTGAACATGTACTTTATACTTTACTCGTTTCATCGCAGATCAGTACATAGAGCATGTTTCATCGTCACAGCTCAATTGCCGATAGAATAAGACAGCTACAATATACCTCTCTGTTTTGAAATAATTTATGTTCCTTTTGGGCCTCTTATGATCCAGAAATCATAGGCTTTCCATTAAACCCATGCCGGCTACGTGTTCCATGAACATGCTGGGTGGTAAGCCTTTCGTAAGCGGATCCGCAAGCATATCCTTTGTCCTTATATGCTCGAGACTTATAGTTTGATCCTGGATTTTATCTTTCACAACATAATACTTTATCTCTATTGGTTTGGTAGCATTACTCGACTTGTTGTTGTGAGCATAGAATACTGCGGGCTGGTTGTCACAGTACATCTTTAGTGGTTTGTCAATACAATCTACCACTTTCAAGTCGGGTATAATTTTTTTAACCATATCATCTGCCCTGTGGCCTCATAAGCTGATATAAATTCTGCATACATCGTGGATGATGCAACTATTGACTGTTTGGAGCTTCTCCACGAAATAGCCCCTCCAGCGAGAGTGAACACATATCCTGACGTGGATTTTCTATCATCTCTGTCTCCCGCAAAATCTGCGTCTGAATACCCTCTTATCTCTAGGGAATCAGATCTTCTGTATGTTAGCATGAGGTCCTTTGTGCCTTGCACATAGCGCAATGCTTTCTTTGCCATCGTCCAGTGCTCTATGCCTGGATTATCTTGATATCTACCGAGTACCCCGGTGATAAAAGCTAAGTCAGGGCGAGTGCACACTTGTGCATACTGTAAGCTTCCAACAGCCGAAGCATATGGTATTCCTTTCATTTTATCGAGCTCGTACTGGTTCTTGGGACATTGGAATTTCCCAAAACTGTCGCCCTTGACTATAGATGCAGGTGTGGCACTACACTTATGCATATTATACTTTTTAAGAACTTTTTCAAAATATGCCTTCTGCGATAGTCCTAAAACTCCATTTTTCCTATCTCGGTGAATTTCTATGCACAAAACATATGATGCTTCACCAAGATCTTTCATATCAAAATTTGAGGATAAGTACTTCTTTGTTTCTTGTAGCAGACTAACATCTCTGCTAGCAAGCAAGATATCATCCACATACAAGATTAGAAAAATATATTTTCCATTCTTAAACTTTGCATAAATGCAGTTATCCTCAACATTCTCTTTAAATCCAAAACTTTTAATTGTCTCATTAAACTTTAGATGCCACTGTCTAGAGGCTTGCTTTAATCCATAAATGGATTTCTTCAGGCGGCATCCCATATCTTCCTTGCCTTCCATGATAAAACCCTTGGGTTGTTTCATGTAGACATTTTCTTTTAAATCCCTGTTTAGAAATGCCGTCTTTACATCCATTTGATGTAGCTCTAAATCAAAATGTGCAACTAGTGTCATTATGATTCTGAAGGAATCCTTACATGAGACTGGAGAAAATCTCTCATTGTAATCTACCCCTTCTCTTTATGTAAATCCTTTTGCCACAAGTCGTGCTTTATACTTTTCTACATTTCCTTAGTTTTGTATACCCATTTGCAGCCTACTGTTTTGGCTCCTTTAGGAATATCTTCTAAGTCCCAAACATCGTTGGAACTCATCGATTTCATCTCTTCTTCCATTGCCTCCACCCACTTCGATGAGTGAGGGCTTCTCATGGCTTCTTCATATGAAGTGGGATCACTTTCCATATGAACTAATTCTGTATTGTAAACTTTATAATCATCAGAAATAGCTGATCTTTTAGCTCTTTTAGACCTTCTAAGGGCCTCATTTTCTGGAAGTGGCTGTTGCACCTCCCTTTCATGCTCAACAATGGGTTCAGTCGGCTCCTGACGGACAGGTTCCGGATCTTCACCCACAGTTGTCATGGGTGGAGTTACAACATGTGTTTGCACCTCAATCTCAGGAATTGTCGGTGCAGGTACAACAGGTAGTGCGAAAAATGGCTCCTGAATCATCGGAAAAGGTGCACACACCCTCTTCTCCTCAAGATCAATTTTCTGAACTACCATGCTCCCCCTCATCATTTCGTCCTCTAAGAAGACTGCATGTCTCGTTTCTACAAACTTTGTGTATCTGTCTGGATAGTAGAAACGAAAACCTTTTGATTTTTCAGGATAGCCAATGAAGTGGCAACTGACTGTCTTGGGATCTAACTTTGCAATATTTGGATTAAATAATTTTGCCTCAGCTGGGCTCCCCCACACCCTGAAGTGTTGTAGGGAGGGTACTCTTCCTGTCCACAACTCGTACGGTGTTTTGGGCACCGACTTGCTTGGTACTCTATTGAGAATGTGAATGACGGTTTTAAGCGCCTCCATCCACAATCCCAATGGCAAGGTGGAGTAACGCATCATGCTGCGCACCATATCCATAAGTGTACTGTTACGCCTTTCAGCTACTTCATTTTTTCTGAGGGTCGCCCGACATTGTATACTGAGCCACTATGCCAGTCTCCTGTAAGAACCTCGCAAAAGGTCCAGGGACTTGGCCATATGGAGTGTGCCGACCGTAGTACTCCCCCCCCCACGGTCAGATCTCACTATCTTTATTCCTTTATCATGCTTATTTTCAACTTTAGCTTTTAATATCTTAAACTTATCCAATGCTTCAGACTTTTCTTTGATTGAATAAATATAACCATATCGGGAGTAATCATCTGTGAATGTTATAAACGAGTCATAGCCATCCACACTTTTCACTGGAAATGGTCCACAAATGTCAGTGTGAATGATTTCTAGTGTTGCTGTACTTCGGTTTGCACCCTTTTTTATTTGTTTTACATACTTTCCTTTAATGCAATCTATGCATTGTTCTAAATCTGAACGACAGTGCCATAATTTCGATGAGTCATGAGTTCTCTTTCTTTTCTTTTGATCTTTATCCGACGCGGAAACATGCTCATTCACTTTACACACAGAATACACTTTTTCACGTAAGGATAATAAATAAAGCTCATTGTGAAGTAAAGCAACACCCACATGAGTATTATTACACCATATGGCACACTTGCCATGTCCAAAATAACATTCATAATTATATTTGTCCAAACGTGAAACACTAATCAAGTTTCTGTGTAACGAAGGAACATTTAAAACATCTCTAAGCAGAATCGTGAATCCATCAGCTAACTCCAGGGAGATGTCGCCAACAGCTTCAACGTCTACTTGGACTCCATTTGCAACTTCAATGCATCCTTCGCTTCTTTGCGTAGTCCGCGTCGAATGGAATCCCTGTAATGAATTTGCAACATGAACAATTGCACCTGAGTCAATCCACAAGTAGATTTCGAAAACTGTGTATACAAGGATTCATTTACAAAGGAAACAATGTTGTTACCTTTCTTTGCCATTATCGACTTTAGCCAATCAGGGCAATCTTTCTTGTAGTGCCCAGTCTTCTTACAGTGGAGACATGTATCTTTGTCCACTGGAAGAGACTTCTGCTGACGATGATAATGCGTGGGAGCTTTTCCATGTGGCTTTGAAGGGGAACCATTGCTACTTTGATTGTAGTTCTTTTTCTTGTTATCCTTCACATAGTTCAGTGAACCACCATGTGAAGCTTTAAGTCTTTCCTCTTCTTGCACACACATGGCTATTGTCTTTTCAATGTCCCATTTTTCAGGCGACATGTTGTAGTTGACAACAAAAGTGTCAAACTGACTTGGCAGTGAAGCCATAACTAGGTGAACAAGGAGCGTAGGCTTGAGCTCCAAATCATCGTCCATGGGCTTAAACTTAGCTGCCATGTTGGACATCCTCAGAATGTGCTCTCTTATGCCATGTCCACCTCCTGTGTACTTTTCTGTCACCAGCTGCTTTAGCAGCTGGGTAGCATATACCTTTGAAGAACCAGTGAACTGGCTCTTTATCTTTTCAAGAAACTCCCTTACGGAAGCACACTCTGCAATTGAGCCCACGATATCGACCTCAATTGTGTTCTTTATGAAAGCCATGCACTTTTTATTGGCAGTAAGCCACTTTTTGATTCCGAGGGTATACGACATCTCCAATGGAGCATAGTCCCTCTTCTTTTTCTCCCAAGCAACATCATCATCTTTGTCATCTCTGACTGACTCTGTAGGTTTGACCGGCTGTGGAGTGTCCACAACCCAGTCCACCTCGGCACAAACAAAAGCCAGATCAACTTTCTTTCTCCATTCGGAGTAGTTGTCGCCTCTGAAGGTTGGAACATCCTTGATGCAACTCATCAAGTAGTACCCTCCTAAAAAATCACATCGAGGTGAGAACAAAACAACAATTGCATGCAATAATCCAACGTTGGTCAAAACTAAAACATACAACTGTTTATGCAATTAAATCGATATCACCGTTGGGCAGAAAATAGAAATAAATGCACATGTAACAACAATAAATCATGATTATGTTATTAACAACGTTGGTCATAAAATAACAGAATCATAATTTCAATCACTTTAACATACTCTTAAAATTTAATTGTCACTTTACTTCTATTTTACCTTTTAAAAAGAGCACTTTTATTTATTTTGCAGCGGAAAACATGAATAAAAAATTCATGAAACTTTATACCTTTCAGAAGTATTTCTGTAACTTTTCTGTTTCCTAAACAAAACTTTCGTTGGGCAATTTTGAATATGAAACAAACTGAATAAAAATACTCAAAACATAAATTGAACAATAAACAAATAAAACTCTGGAAAACTGTGCTGTGCGGTCCGTGGTTATCTGCCGCCCACGGCGACGCTTACGCGGCCCACGGCCTTTTCACTATCTGCCGCCTGAGCGTCACGGACACGGTCCACACGGCCCGCGGCCTTTCTCCTTTTGGCCCAAAATGGCCCGTGGCGAGCTAGGGTTTGCAACCGGGCGATCCTGGCCGTCCATTCGATCAGACGGCTGTCCGCGCTAGTCGCTGGATCAAAACCAGCTGCGCACATACCCGGTCAAACCCTAGACTCATTCTCCCCCCGCGCCTCTGCCTCTCGCTCTTGCTCCCGCGTGCCGGCGGCCGCCCGTGGAGGAAAAACTCCCCGCGGCGCTGGCACGGCGGTGGCCGGCGGTCGGCGACGGCCGCGTGCGCCTTCTCTCCTTCCCCGCTGTCTCTCCTTCCCCGCGCGCGCTAGGGTAGGGTTAGGGTTTCGCGAGCGCACTCCGGCGATGGCCGCATCCTCGCGACGAGCTTACGTGCTGTGGTGGCGCCGTTGCCTTCCCCCTCGCCGGTCGCGCGTTCCCCTTGCGGTGAGCGCGCCTCCGTCGAGCGGTTAGGCCGCGGTGCTCTTTTCTTTTGCCCACGGAGGGGCTATTTCTTCTTCTCGATGCCTCGGCTTGCCGATGCGCATCGAGATCGAGAGGAATGGCGCGGCCGTGATGGCGGCGCTCTTTGCCGGTGAGCCCGAAGGCGAATCCGGTGAGTTCTTTTTGCCCTTTTTGAATTTCTTTTTCCTTTGCTTCTTTTTTCTTTTCTACACGAGATCTAGAACCCTCTGGCTCTGATACCAATGTTATATCCAGAAGGATCGACTAGGGTAGATCAATGCGTGTAGAAACAGTGGGATGGAGGAGGAGGATGTTCACCTTCTCCTTGAGCAGATGATCCCGGTGCGGCGGCCATGGTGGATGTGGCCAACGATGTCAGGGAGTGGCGGCGGTGGCGGAGCTTCCCGTGACTATGCGCTAGACCTAGATCGGGTCGGGTATGTCGGTGGGGTGATGGCGCACGACGAACCTCGTAAGACGTGCTGCCGGCCCCCCACCTGTCTTTATAGCGCAGCCACAGGGGCCCACCAACCATTGATCGGTTGGGCGCCCCCGATCAGGGCGCATGGATAAGGGTCCGGTGCTGCCGTTGGTGCCGCACCGTTGGAGATCAACCTAACAACTTCAAGCCTGTTGAACGTGCAACAAAGGTGCATGTGCATTGAATATTTTTGCTGTTTGTGGAATGACCATTGTCTTTCCTCGCTACCATGTATTACAAAATAGTGGGAACACAAGAAAGTAAACAATGAGGGAACAACGTATTTGAACATCACAATTTTTTTCAGTCCAAACGACATAGCTAACTATCTGCAAGTATTATCTACAACAGTTAACTGATTTTTTTTAATCTTCTAATATCGTCCTTCCTTGTGTCTAGGCAAAATAGTTCACTGGAGAACCACATTCTAGGATACAGGTACTCCCTTTTCAATTGCCGTTGTCTATACCTGGAGGTATTATCAAGTTTTTGTATCTGAACAGTACTACAGTAGTCCATGTTGACCACCTTCCAAAACACAAAACAAAAATATAACTCTTTGTTTTGAACTTCTTGGATAATATGAAGATTGATTTTCAATTAGTACCATCCTGTTGTTAGCTACATTGTCTCATTTCTCATGCATGTGGGTTTTGGGGCATGGACTGGGTGAAGATCTTCAATGATTTGCTTAATTATGGTTTGGGCATCTATCAAGTTTGTGTTCAAATCAGATTTTATTTCTCCATTTTTTTCTGCCAGTTTAAACATATATGCCACTCAGTAGCACATTGACCATGGTAATTGATTTCACTCTTTGATTCCAGTTTAAACATACAGGCAACTCAGTTGCATTCCTACTTAATCTTCTCAAACCTCTTCAAAATCTGTATGATGCCTCTTCACTATGCAAATACCTTGGATCAGTCCAATACTTTCGGAATGTCAGTCTTCATGTTGTAGTTTATGGCCATGCTTGTTTCACAGCGTAGTACAGTTTGTTTGATACAGCTATTTTTTACGTCTGTAAATTTTCAGCTGGTTGCTTCTTCGATAAATATTCAGCCATGTTGGTGTCTTCGTGTTGAACGACTAATGTTCTCTCTTCCTTCACCTAAAATAATGTGGATTTGAGCAAGATTAATTTAGGTAAGTTACTCGATCTTATTTTTCCAAAGATTTTCATATATGTGTTTGTAATATCCGGCAAATGCAATCATGTCTGCTCTTGGATAGGAAGACGTCCGTCCACCACAAAAGGATATTAGGAAAAAAGGCAAGGACTAAAGCACGAGATGGCAGGAATCATATCATGTACCGAGACCATCTGACAAAGATTTCAAATGCTCTGACTATGGGAAGAAGAGGAGGAAAGTAGGCGCAGAGAAGGAAAGTAGACGTATGTAATGGTATTGACTGGGAAGATTGTGTTATTAAGCTCCTGTTATTACATGGTGCAAATGGGACAGAGATAGAACAAGGTTAATACAAAAGATTGTTCGAGTTACATGTCTTGGGTGCATAAGTGGAGATAGATGAAAACTTGGCGATGTAACATCTTCAGTCTTAGTATTTGATTATTGATTTGCTTCGTTAACATAAGTCGTCATTATTATAAATCGAGCATAGATTTTCATATTGTATTAGTCAGACCTGAATAAGATAAAACGTGTCCGATATACAAACGTGGAACTGAATATAATGTATTCTGATATTGTACTTATGTTGAGTTCAATATCAAATTAGTTAATAAGAGATTATTTGCTAGGTCATTGTTTTCTATGCATATGATGTCCGAGTCATGTGAAATGAAAATATTAGTGGCCATCTTTCCTATATACATGGACCATGGAAACACACGGGCATTATATATTTGACAATGACACTTGATGTGTATGAGAATTCTAAAATTAAATGTTTGACATAATTAGTGTTGATTCACTAGAATATTTATGCCCCCGTTGCAACGCACGTGCAGATTACCCAGTACACTAGAAACAAACGATGTTTTATAATATGTGGTGATTTGTGGGTTTGACCGGGATAATCCCCACCCATCTCTAAAAAAAACTCAGAAACAAATAGAGCCTTAAAGCTTCACGTCACATGTTGAATTGGATGTATGACATGCATCGGGAATTCAGTTTCCAGCTACCAAATGCACTGCTTTTTCAATGAAACATGTGTACCGGCACAAACCGGTACAGTGACTACACCGTCTACAAGTCTACACCACACACAGCCATTCCAACAAGCGAGCACAGGCCACGCACAGCAGCAAAACAACCACACCAGGTGGATCTGACGGTAGACCAGCACTTTCTAGAAGCAAGCCACACCAGGTGCCGCTGGATCTGATGGTGCTTCGCTCGCCCCTCGCCGCAGGCCCGCTGGTGCCGGGCGGGCGTGGCAGCGTACGTGCGGCACGCCGGGGCAGCCGAACAAGGAGACGGAGGAATTCCACCGGCCGTCTCGTCGCCGCGCCGGCGCGCCGGTGCTGGAGAAGGAGAGGCGCCGCCGCGCCGGTGCTGGGTAAGGAAAGGCTCGCCGGGGAAGGGAAGGAGGTGGCGCCGCCGCGCGTCTGTTGGGAAGTCGGGAGAGAAGGCAACTCGTGTGGGCCTTTGGCTCCGGAGTAGGAAGGCTCGTAGAGGTGAAAGCCCGCTCTTGGGCTTATGGGCTGGGCCGAGAAAACGGCCCATAAGCACCTGGTGCCCAAGGCGAGGACGGCGATGGCGTGCCGGCCACCCTGAAATAACTCGCCTTGCCGCCCGAAGGTAACCGTCTCAACCAACTGCGCCGTGCCTCTCCTCTTCTCCGGTTCTCCCCCTCGCCAGAGCTCCAAGAAACCAAGAACCCATCACCCCCACCTCTCCCTCTCGGCTTCTCTGTCCAGCAGTCCAGCGGCAGCGACCGATGGACCAGTTCTACGACGGGCACCATGTGCGGCTGCGGAGCCGCGCCCTCGGCACCTACCTCCACGCCGCCGACGACGGGGAGGGCGTCTCCCTCCACAAGCCCCACGCGTCGCTGAACGCGGTGTGGGCGGTGCACTTCTACCACGCCGACGACGACGACACCCCGTACGTGCTCCTCCACAGCGCCGCCTACGGCCGCTACCTCTCCGCCACCGACGCCTCGGCGCCGCGCGGCTGCCGCGGCTTCCGCGTCGCCCTGCAAAACTACGACCAGCGGCAGTCGGAGGCCATCAGGTGGCAGGCGCAGGCCGTCGGGATGGGGTCTGGGGATCACATCCTGCTCCGCCACGTCGCCGCCGACAGCTACCGCTACCTCCGCGCCAACGGGAAGTACCTCCGCTGGAACAAATGCGTCAGCGTCGAATACACCCAGAACGTCAGCACCATGATGCAGTGGGTGGTGGAGCCCATCCCCGCCAGACAGGGCATGCCTGCCCTTCCAGGTCCGGTCAGGGTGAGTTCGCCATGGCCATGCCCGCTTCTGGATTCTTCTCCAATTGCTTTGGGCGGATCCTATCAATTGCGCGAAATCGTTTCTTGGTTTTGTCCTTAATCTTCATCCAAGTTTAACTTCGTGGACTACTATTCAATGTGTCAATTTCATTGAGCAACTCGTGGTTCTGTTCTGGCTAACTTTGCACTTCTTGGGAGCAGTACGTTCTTGGTTTCCACCTCTGGATTTCCAATTCTTGATTGCATTTGTGTTTTACTTATATCACAAAATTCTGATTACTACCCCGCTTCTTTTATCTCCTGGACATAACTGTGGTTCTTTGTGACTCAAATTCAGGCCCACCTCCCCGGAGACCTCGCGTGGCAGCTGATTCGGTTCGTGCGGGCGAGCGACGACGGGTTCTACACCGAGGAGGGCTGGTCCGTGTTCCAGTTCAGGGGGAGGTCCGTGTACCACCTGAGGAACGAGCTGGCCACCCGCGTCGGCGTCTCCGACTCCGACCTCATCATGTGCGTCCGAGCGGGCCGCTACGGGAGGCTGACCCCACTCGTCGTCGACCTACCCCGCGACGGCCATGGCGATACCATCAAGATCGTCGTCATCATTGACGGGACACCAGGTGAGAGCCTCTCTCTATGTCCCCAACTCCCTACTGATCTCCTTTTGGCAAGAAATACATGCTGGTAGTCTTGATTGGATCTGTTTTGCATAATGTGCAGTTGTTGGTTGTCTTGATATTTTGGAATGAGATGTTAATTTGCTTGTGCTTGAAAAAACAGTTGACTGAAACTGTTCTAGTCTGACAAACAGTTTACTGAAACTGTTGAGGCCTTAAACTACTTCTGTTAGAACTTGAGATTGGGATATGCCTCAAACTGTTGAAGTCTTGTATGTAAATGAGTAAAAATAGTTGAACAGAAACAATAGCTATTTACAGTGTGCCTTGTGGATTATAAGCGCTAAAAGATGGTCTGGCTACCTGGTTACTTATAAACCACATGTTCACAGTCAAACTTGATAAAACTTGTTGGTTTCATACTACTGCCTTTATTCAGATAATTCAGTTCATCCATTTGTACTTTTCCGCTAATAAACATTGTTTCTTGAGTAAATCTAGTAGAAATTATGGAACTATAAAAGCCAAAATTCTTGAGTCATCTCTCTTTCAGGCTGACATAGAAGTTGGTGATATATGTTTAATTTTAGCCTACTCTTGTGCTGAATAGACTGAACAATTTTAGGTTCTATCGTCCAACATTAAGTAGAAGCTAGTTTATGCACACACTATCGTTCTTAGGTTTTGTTCATGATCTGTATTCTTGGTTTTGTTAGAGTTTTTTAATTTCAGCAAAACTGATAGATTTAGATCGTTGATCTGCTTCCTCTGATCCTCTTTGCTGAGAGGCCGAGCGATACATATTGATAGTTTATGATTGGTTATGCAGAATGATGTTGGTTTAGATGTGTGGAGTCTTGTTTTGGCAGAGTGCTAATCTGATTGTTCAGGGAAAGAGTATGTGCCTTGTGGATTTCCAGTCTCTGTACATTTGCTTGGAAATGTTGTTATTTTTTTTTCATAAGTCGCATATTCGTATCTGCATGCTGTCCTTGATTCAAATAATTCATTTCGTTCATCCGTAAGCCACTAGTAGATGTTATGGAACCTAGAAATCAAATCAGTTCAGTCATGTTATTTCGCTATTTGGGGAGAAGATACTAATGTTCTGTTAGAGCTTGTGAAGACAATTCAGGTTGTATCCTACGGTGGTACATATAAGTTTAGTTTTTGCACATTATATTGTCTTCATGATTTGTGTCTTGTTGATCTTAGTACTCGTCTTTTTTGTTTTGCAAAGTTCTGAGATTTTGATTATTGATCTGCTGCCTAACTTCCTCATTGTGCTGTGCCAATTCAGCCAGCGCTGCGCTGCGACACCCGGATGTCAACGCCCAGTAGAGAAAGATCAGAGCAGGAGTGACCCCTTAAGAAGCTTCGCCGCGTCGGACATGGCGACAACAGAATTGGGCGCCTACTATTGCATTCAGATAGATAGATATAGGTTCAGAGAACTCAGCAGATCGTGTGTTTCTTGTGCTAGTAAAACTTGATCCGCTCTCCTGACAGGAGGAACCTGGCCTCGCGGTTCTAAGATTCAGAAGTGCTGAAAACGTTCAGTGCAATTGCTGAACATTTTTGTAGTGACAGTACTGGTTGTAGTTACTGCAGTGTTGCTCTTCTGAGATCCATCGACGTGATGTGGTTTCCTGGATGAGGCATTTCGCTGTAGGAGTTTTTGCAGTGAGTTGAACAGCTGATTTTTTTTTCTTGTTGCGGGGGAAAGTTGAAAAGCTGATAAACCTGCATTCCTTGTGGATTATGAATGCATGCCATGCGTTTTGTATAAATGATTGTGTTTCCAGTGAGCTGATGATTTTGTTTCAGTTGCTATCTATGCTTTGAGTTTTGGCCTACGTAAGGGTATGTATGAGGAATTGCTAGAGTTTTCATGTATTTTATATTTTGAAAAAGTACATTCCAGTGGATGTTTCTGGTATCTAATTATTTTTTATTCGTTGGTTATAGACTCTTCCGGGGGAGGGTTTATCTTGCTTATATTTATTTATCCATCTTATGTAACTGAATCTTGTGTCGATTGTGATTTTTTTCCATGTAGCTGATTTTTTTTCTAGGATGCTGTAGTTGATATTTTGTTTCCTTTTTATCCTTTTCTTTGTTACTAGTTCTGCCATTGCCGGTTTGTATGTTTGTTTCGACCTTTTAGTTTGGTGAGTAAACTTGTGACTTACTTTGTAAATTATACAGATTCAATAAGTCTTATGTTGACTAATTAATGACAGGCTATGCATTCTTTGTTTCTGGCATTGTCGGTTATTATTTTTACATTTCAAAAGTAATGGCGTTAAATATATATAACATGTAATTTTGGTTTCCGGGAGTGTTAAGTTTTTGGCATATGACAAATTTGAACTCACTTCACGCACTTGGAATTCTTTGGGATGATGAATGTCGGTAATCAAATTTGTTCCCTGTAATACGGTTCGAGGAAAGGTAACCAAGTAGACTCGATTTCCCTTTTCTCTATCTAGAACAAGTTCTGGAACATGTGAATAAGGGCAATCAACATTGTAATTTAGGTACTGAAATCACGTGTATCGAGTTCAATTCATGTTTCAAAATCCTGTGAGTGGTTTTTTATTGGTGTTTTTTCACTTATCATGCAGGTCGCTGGGAGGAGCTCAACATGTTGGCTGAACTAAGAGCATCTCCAGTCGCAGCGCTGATAGCCCTCCCAATAGCCATGTTGAGTGTGGCGGATGAAAAAACATGCCCACTCGGGGTGCCAATAGCCATATTTCGTCCGGCATGGACGAAGCCGAACGCGACGTACATCGACTTAAATATGGCCATCGGCCGGTCAGCTTCATACATGGCAGGCGGTGTGTCTCGGTTTCCTAGCCAGGCGCAGAGAGCCGTCGTTTCGCCTATGCGGCGAGGTCGCGTCTGCACCAGGGCGGCGTCAATACACACGAGCACGCCTTTTCGAGCGGCAGCGTTAATGAGGGGATGGGGAGGGGGGCGTTGGCCGGAATTAAGTCCCACCCACTCAGCTCCCCCGACCACTATAAAGAGTGGCGCGCCACTGCTCTCCTCCCCGCGCCTCCACCGCACCCACCACCACCAAGTCTTGCCGCCAGAGCGATGAGATGCGCAGGACCTCCAGGCAGACAGCGAAACCCATCCGCCGCGGGGAGTCGGTGAGGCGTCGCAATGAGCGCTGGGAGGAGGAGCGTGTTGCAGCGGGCGCCCGCCTCCTGGTGGCGGTTGGGCATCACAATGTACGCCCCGCGCGCAACGACCACAAGGCGGGCTCCTCCATGAGGTGGATCAACACCACCATGTTGAAAGGACAAGGATGTCGCCTAAAGGGGGGTGAATAGGCGATTAAAACTTTTCCGGTTTAGGCTTGATAATTGCGGAATAAAACTATGTGTTTAAATTAACAAGCCAACAATCTAAATAAACTAGGCTCACCTATGTGCACCAACAACTTATGCTAAACAAGACAAGCAACAAGGTGATAGCAAAATAGAATACTTCAAGCACGAAGGCTATCACAATGTAAAGTGCATAAATAAAAAGCTCGGGTATAGAAATAACCGAGACATGCGGAGACGAGGATGTATTCCCGAGTTCCTCCTTGTTAAGGGAGTACGTCTCGTTGGAGAGGTGTGAACCAACACAATGGTTCAATAACCACAAAGCTTTCACCTTCTTCTCCGATGAACCGCACCACAAAGGTTTGGTTCACCTTCCACTATCGGAATCCTTCGAGGCGGAAATCCGGAGCCTTTCAACAACGATCCGGGGCACAACCCACAACGGATTGGGGCTCCCGAACAACTACAAGTGACCACACAAGGGTCTCAACCACCACACGGGCGTCTAGGGTCCAAAGACACAAGAGTAAAAAGTTCACAAGCTTTCAACTTCCACGAATCTTCGTGGAGAGCATACCGATGCACCAAATGCAAAAGGCAAGAGCACAAGTGCTCAAATCCTTCACTCTCAAATCCCACCAAAAGCAACTAATGCTTATGGGGGAGAAGAAAGGAAGAACAAGGAAGAACACCAAATCCCTCCAAGATATAGATCCAAAGGCTTCCCCTCACTTAGAGGAGAGATTGATTGGTGGAATGGTAGATCTAGATCTCTTCTCTCTTTCCCTCTAATTTGAGGCAAGAATCATGGAGGAATAGAGAGAAAGCAAGCTTGCGGAGGTCAACAATGGAGGTCAAAACTTGCTCAAAAGGTTGGGGAACCATTGGGGAAGAAGGTCCCTTAAATAGGTCAACCAAAGATCCAACCGTTGGGTGCAGATTCGCGCCGGGGCGGTACTACCGCTGGACCCAGCGGTACTACCGCCCCCGGGAAGTTAGAACACTAAAACAGGCTGAAAACAGGCTCCAGGGAGCGGTACTACCGCCCCGGCGGTACTACCGCTTCCGGTACCGCTGAAAACGGGCTTTGGGATGCACAAGCGGTACCGCGGGCGGTACCACGGGCGGTACTACCGCCCCTTGAAAAACTGAAAAACCACCGATACCAAAACGGTAATAACTTTTTCATCCGGACTCCGACTTTTATGATCTTGGGCTCGTTGGAATCGTAACGAAGAGCTTTACAAGATCATGCAGAGAAACATCATAGTCCATCATGTGAGGAGGAGACCAAAATTAGAAAGGTAAAACCTCTCTATAAAAAATGAACCGGCAAAACCTCAAAACCGAAAACGCAACAAGTTTTCCATACGAAATCCGTTTTCGGTGAACTTTGGCTTGTCATGAAGATCACAACAAGCACTAAAACCCAACAAGGAGAAAAACCAAATAAGAACCAAGAAAGATGATATGCCAAGTATGCAAAGGTTTGAGCTCTCCACAAATATGCGATCAAGTTACTCACTTGAGAGCCCCTCTTGATAGTACGCCATCTATCCTATAACCCGGTCTCCCACTAACAACATGAGACCGGTAAAATAGAAACCCTATCAAGATCATACCTTTGCCTTGCGCATTCCACTTGAGCTAGATGATGACGATCTTGATCTCTTCAAGTGGACCACCTTTCTTGATTGCGCTTGCTAGCACATGCTTGATGAAGACTTCTCCAAATACTCCCCCATACACCATTATGGGGGAGCCTCGCTTAGCTCCGTCTTCATGTATCCACTTCCACTTCATCTTCTTCTCTTGATATAGATGATGGCTTGGAGATAAACAGGAATGTTCACTCAATCTTCTTTTCCAAGCCATGCTTGCAATAAGCTCCACTCTCGATGACCATTCTTCATATGAACACATTTGATAGAACCTTGGTCATCATATAATCTTCTAGAGTCCAACACATGAATTCCAATCTTCTTCATGGACAAGATCTATAAAGATATCTCAATGCAAATATTAGTTCATAAGAATTGTCATTAATTACCAAAACCACGCATGGGGCAACACATGCCCTTTCAATCTCCCCCATTTTGGTAATTGATGACAATCCCTTTTATGAGGGTTTATATAATGAATTAAGCAACCATGCAACACAAAGAGCAAGGATGCAAGAGCATGGAAGGCAAATGCATAAGAACGAAACTAAAGCAAAAACCAAATTCCCTTAAACCCTCTAAACTTTCTCCCCCATTGGCATCGATTGCCGAAATGGGAGGAAAAATTTAGAAGACCAATATAGGAAGAGCTCCCCCATAATGTGTGCATTTCTCATAATATGAGTGAAATCAAATGCACATATCCAATGACGAATATATGGAGGGAGATCAAACTATATCGAGGATCCAAACAATGCAAAAGAAATCAAATTGAAAGATACTTCGACAAAAGAAGTAACCAATCAAAAAGGATCCGAAGAAGTGTTCTAAAAATCAAGAGGGAACTCCCCAAGGTACGTGCACAAAGTAGGATTTTCATTTTAATATGTTGTGCACAACATGGAATCCTCACTCCCTCTTAGAAATTTTGAACACCAACCAAGCTTATTAAGATGCAAACGCATAGCAAATAAAAACAAAGCTTGTGCCATTTAGAAACCACCAAAGAATCAAAAGGAACAAAGGGTGGTCACTAAAGAAAAGGATTACCAATTAAAGATGTAACTATTCTCATGTGTATAAGTTTCTAAGTAGATACCAATCACGAAGATATAAGTCCACAAATAAACATGTACACACAAAATAGGTACAAAGATAAAGAACATGATATCCAAGAGGAAGTCATAAATACACCAATAAGATCTTTGCTTAAGAGCATAGCACAAAGCTCAATTTTATCTTAGAAGGATATAGATAAACTTCCAACACATACTCATCATAGCATCAACAAAGAAAATATCCACAAGGGATAAGGTGAAAAATGGGATGCTCCGAAAAAGATAACAAGTATCGCAAAAGGCAAATGATTTTGAAAAACATCAATATTGCATATGTGAGACATAGAGTAGAAAGTGCTAGATTAACATATATGGGATTGATGAATCATGAAAATGATTATATATATTCCCCTTGATATGTAATCATCCCGGCTTGCCCGCATTTGCAACAAAGTTGTTTTGCAAGAACCAAATGAATTGCAACAAGAGAAATTCATGCCAATATACAACCTACACAAGGTTGAAAGCTAGAGAGTATGCATGAGGTAGATACTTGTTACCGAGATAGCATTGGTGATGTAGAAGATAAGAGTTCACGATCATCCGAGCTTGGCTCCAATAAGCACATGGTGATAACACCTTCCTTGTAAATGAGACAAGCTCCCAATGCACCTCCGATGTACCTAAAACAAATTCAAGTACAACATGGCTCCCAAACTTATTGGGCCCAAAGTAGTTAGAGCAACTACAATACATAGGACAAACTCCACATAAATATGTGCATATTGATATGAAATTGAATTTTATGCACATCTTAGCCATTTATGATTTGATAGAGTTTATCCTATATATTGGATCAACGAAAGTAAGCAAGCCATAAGATATACATAGTAAATATGCATGCACAAGACTTTCAAGAACCAAATGAGATACAATTTGGACAAAACACCAATTAAACCAAGAAAGCACACGCAAGTGTGACAAGAAAACAAAATGCCCAAATTATATCAAAGACTCAAATCAACACATGATTGAAGATACCACTTTGAAAAGATGCCAAAAGAAAGTAAGATACCAATTGATGAAAATATCATCAAGGAATAAACCAAACCCTCTACACTTCTCATGATGGCACAAAGTACCAAGACGAGAAATGTTTGTCTTCCAAGGAGACACATCATCGGGATCAAAAACCAATTGAAGACAACTAATGTTCAAACGCATATAGAATTGCTCCCCCAAGATTTGTGCATTATTTATGATCTTGCATTTGAATACAAAATGCACACAAATGGGATCATCACTCTCCATACATATTATTCAAACACTAGTCATGTTCAAGGAAAGCAATAAGATGCAAAATCAATTTAAAGAATGATGTTCTAGTCAATGTAGGATAGCTTCCCCAAGAATAGTGCATTATCAAGAAGTATGACTTTTGAATGTAAATGCACAAGATTGGGACCATTGCTTTTCCTAAAGAAGAAGACATAAAACAAATTTTGAGTAGAGCACAAAGATCCAAAAGATACGAGGAAGACAAGAGGATTTAGATCAAACCAAATCCTTGGCAATAAAAAATAAGGCAAATTCAAAGCAAAAGCCAAAGTGAAGATGGTCTACAAATTTCACCACAATTATGAGTATCGCTTGTCATGGACAAGGAGTATATAGAGATATTTCTCGGTGGTATATAGGAATGATATTGAAGACCAATTTCACAACAAATAAGCATATGGCAAAAGAGAAGATTTAAAGGCCAAAGCTTAAAAAGATAGATATTCTTGATAGCTTCAAGTATTCACGCGATCATGCAAAGCCACTACTAAGAGTAGCTTGAAGCAATCGATTTCCCAAAAGGATATGCGAACATATTTGGGGAAAACCGTATCAAGAATGTCCATCGCAAACAAGATCCAAAAGAGTGATTAAACAAAATCATTTTACCAACGATGGAACTTGTTTGAGCAACATGCCACGTAGGAATAAGATTAATAACAAATCAATTCTAGGTGGCAATACCTCACATGTTCACATTTTCTAGGCTTGTAATATGCACATAGCTTATTACTCCCCCATAATGTGATAATCCATTTATTTTAAAATAAGAGGCAAACAAAACCAACTGGAGAAATTAATGGACATTATAGAATTTGAATTTCTCATGAGCATGACATACCACATAGAGAATAGATAATATTAATATGTCAACACTAAGTGGTATTCCTCATGTATATACAATTTTAGGAACGTGAAGTGCACAGAGCATATCACTCCCCCAAAATAGGATAGTCCATTAATCTCTCAAAAAGAGAGCCAACAAGATAAGATATCAAATAAAAGCAATAAGGCTCAACACAAATACATGGTGTGCAAACCAACAGACACATTCTTGATTACTCAAGATAAGTAAGTAGAGAGCACAACACATACCAACACTAGCAAGGTACAAAACCTAACACATGCAAGGGTGCAAGCAACTTTCAATGTATATATGATTTGAATAAAAGTTACCGCAAGAGGGAACATTGGATATGAGATAGAACAATATAATCCACATGACTTGGCTTGAGATACTATAAATGATGAAGATCCCTTAATTCTTCATGATGTAGCCAAGTCTCCAATGCCCTCCAACAACACCTATTGATCAAAATTTAGCTTGTTGGTCCCCAACCAAGTTGGGTCCTAAGAGGTTAGTCACAATAGGCTTGGCAACCCAAATGGTTCTTTTCTTGACACCAATTTGAGTACCAACATATTTGGCAAACACATTGCCAACCTTATCCTTCCAAAGAGAATAATCATCATTAATAATAATGGGGTTGGATAAGGTACCATTTGTGCATGAAGAAGCAACGTGACCCTTCTCACGACATAGGTAGCAACATCTACTTCCTCCTCTCTTCTTAGTTGGAGTCTTGACTTGAGGAGTGGTAGCTTGATTCTTCTTGGGAAGAGGCCGTTCTTCAACTTGAGGAACTAGAGACTTCTTCCCTTGTTGCTTCTCACTAAGAGCCTTCTTCTTCAAAGGGAAAGATCTAACATGGTGCCCTTCAACTTTGCACTTGAAGCAAACAATCTTGGCCGAATCCTTGACTTGTTCTTGGCCCTTGTTCTTCTTGTTATACTTGGACTTGATCTTAATATTGGAGTTGAATCCAAGTCCACTCTTGTCATTGGGGCGTCTTTGAACACTCAACATATTGTCAAGTGTAGACTTCCCAACATGACGCTTTTCCAAATCTTTCTTCAAAGAAGTGACTTGGGCCTTGAGCTCATTTAATTCTTCTACATGGTTAGTATCAACACAAATACTAGAGGAAGTAGAAGCTTCATTGTTAGAGCAACAAGGCATGGAAAGTAATTCATCACAAGATGTAGCAACATTGTGAGTGGATGAATTACTAGGACTAGCACATGGCAATTGACGAGGGGTAGACTCATCAAGACCCATGGTTAAGGTCCCTAGGTTATGAATATGGGGGAGAGAACGTGGTAGAGCTGGAAGTATCGTCGGCTGACAAGCAGGGCAAAGATTTTACCCAGGTTCAGGGCCCTCGTGTGGAGGTAACACCCCTACGTCCTGCCTGTCTGTTATTGCTTTGTGAATATGATGGTTACAAGGATCCCGGCGAGATGTCGATCTCGCTAGGGTTTGTGGCTCTGGTGGTTCGTTGTCTGGTTCGATGGCCCTCCCAGTCCTTAAATAATAGGCTGGGTCTCGGGTGTTCGTAACCGACTCGATTTACAAGTAAGGAAACTCTAAACCGACTATTGCTTCGCCAAACTTGGAGGATACTCCATCTTCGTGGGCCTCCCTTCATGGGCTTCATGTAGGCTCTGATAGTTGGGCCTAGTCGATACGTGCACCAGGTACCCTCATGGTAGGGTACCCGATAGGCATACCCATGTCAGTAGCCCCCGAGTACTTGTCTGATTCGAAGAGTCGGGCATGGACTCATACATCATGCACGTTATACATTTTTTACATCTGCATTTAGAATTCTTATGAAATAGCACATGTCAGCTATGTCGAGTGTTTCATCGACTATGAGTTTTTGCTTATGATAGTCAAGGGATATTAGCTTAGCAGGCCCGGCACACACGACGGATCGGGGCCGGTTAACTACCATTCGTGGCAAAACCATACTAGCTTTCAATCAAACTCGAGTCCCCGGACTCGAATCTGGAACAAACTGGACAGACTCGAAACAGCCGTTGAGGTCTTACGGAATCGAACTGCAGTATAATTTTGAATCAACCCAACGCGTCCGTCGGGGATTATTCATCATGTCTGCTGACACGGAACATTTAAGGATAACGCTGCTGGAGCGGTCCTTAGCCCAGCTCGACTGATCGGCGGGTCTTACCTTTGCACTATGCATGCAGCATCCAAGGATCGTCGGATCAACTCGGGAATATTTTGAGTGTGATTTTGCTTATGAACTCAGTCGAATGTTTCATCGACTGATATTTTGCCATTATTCTATCGGGTGCGCGACAGCGCTCCCGATGGGAGTAGCCCCCGAGATTGTGCTTTATTGCTTGCAATGGAGGATAATCTCAAAATCTTTTACCCTGCACATAGTAGTCAAAGAATTTTTTGATACGCTCCCGATGGGAGTATGATGCTGCAGTCGAAATAATTCGACTGGCCTCTATGACATTTTGCTAAAAAAAACAAAGACGTATGCGAGAAACCACCCGAAGATATCATCGAGTGACTTTTATGCCAGTTGTGAAAGAAAGAACAACGTCAGCAATGACGCATTTTGCGACTGCTATCTCTGACAAGCGGTGGCGTGCTTGGAGAGGCTTTGATAAGACGTGACCCTGTTTTGTGGGCCCGTTTCTGCAGAGCTGACCAGGGATGACGCCGCGTGGACTTGATTTGACCGTTCTGGCGCGATTTTCACGGGGCGTGATGATGGTTTCCTGGATTCTCGTGCGTAGTGGACGGAGTGGCCGCCGACGGTTGCTCTCCAGGGCTGCCACGTGTATGGCCAGATTTCGCGCGGAGCGTATGCATTTGTTTTAACGGCTGCGATCGTTTTTGTGATCTGTGGTAAATAGGGGGACGGCGCTGGCAAAGTTTTTTACTTGCCATTTGCTCCCTGCGCCGCCCCTCGTCTCCTTCCTCGCACTGCCCCTCCATTGCTCTGCGCCCAAGCTCTTTGCCCCACACTTCCTCCACTGTAGCAATGGCGAAAGGTGGAGGTGCGAAGCGTGGTGCTGCCGCCGCCGCCGCGACTGATGCGGCCAAGGGCAAGAAGGCCGTGGCGGGTACATCTGCGTCCGCCGCGCTGAAGAAGGCAGCGGGGACTGGGCGAAGTCCACCATCAAGGACGCCCATCTGATCAAGTTCCGCGAGCAGGGGTATCTGCCACCCGCGGAGCAGCTCGCCGTCCGCGCGCCGTCGCCCAAGGAGGTACTCCCCGAACCACGCGCCAACGAGCGTGTTTGTTTTGCGGAGTTTTTGCCTAGGGGCTTTTCGCTTCCCCTCCACGATTTCGTTCGTGGTCTTCTTTTTGCCTACGGGGTGCAGATCCATGATCTCACCCCAAATGGCATTATGCATATCGCGTGTTTTATCACGCTGTGCGAGTGCTTCCTCGGCGTCGCACCCAGCTGGGCGCTGTGGAAAGCCATCTTCATGGTACGGCCGAACAGAGGAGGCGGTCGCACCTACCCTGTTGGCGGCTGTGGAATCCAGGTGCGCAGCGACACCCGCTACTTCCGTCTGAAGACCGTCGACTCCGCTCAAGGCTGGAGGAAGGGATGGTTTTATGCGACTGTCGAGCAGGATGCAGCCGCCCCTTTCTCGACTGCTGCTTTCACCAGGACCAAGGCGTGGGATCACCAACTCTCAGCCGAAGAAATGGAGGAAGCAAGCCCTTTGCTGGCTCGGATCGGAGGCTGCTGGACAAGGTCACAGGCATCCATTTGATCGCTACCTTTGTGAAGAGGCGGGTGTGGCCCATCCGTGCCCGAGCGCACCCCATGTGGGAGTATGAAGGCGCGGGTGACATCACCCGAATGAACCCAGAGGAGCTTTCAAGGAGTGAGCTGCTGACGCATGTGCGGCACATCACCAACTTGACGACAGGCGACGCTTGCAACGTCGACTGCCCTGTTGCACCATATGGGTTGGAAAACCCTTTGCTTGAGGTATGTATGTATTATAGTCTGCTTGCAATGAAGAGTTTGTCACTCGCATGTTCTGCGATATGCGATTTTGATTCTGACTTTGCAATCTGTGATGTATGCTATGCAGGGTCACTCGACTGCTGCCTCCCTTCCTCCCCTGCCTGAAAATGGCGAGACTGAAGAAACACAGCACAGGTGGTGGACCCGAAAGGGGATCATTCACCCATCCCTTCTGCCACAAATTCTCATTTGGAGGAGGTCGAGGAGGAAGCAGCAGAAGAAGTCCAGTCTGAAGATAAGGCCACCTCTGACCAGGAAGTCGATATCGCGCCACCGAAGCGACGTCGACTGGCCAAGAAGGCGCATTCTGCTGCAAGTTCACCCGCGAAGGAGCAGGTTTTGGAGGATGACGAGGAATCAGGTTCACCACCTGTTTTCCAAGCCGCTCCTTTGCGTGCGTGCTCAACAAGCTCGACCTTCCGCTTCAGTCGAGTGGCACCCCAGCCTTTGGAGGACCAATTTTTGGCGACTCCGAAGACGAGGAGGACGAGGAGCACAGGTATGTGTGTTTTTGAGTATGAGAGTTTTTGTGCTGTCGCATATTTATGCTCACAATCTTTTTGCTTTGTGTGTTGCCCATAGTGCTGAAAACAATCAGCCTGGGACTCCTCCAGTCGAAAATGTTCCGACCCTGGAGCATCGAAGTCTGCACCGACTGGAAACGAGGCTGCCCAGCCAATGGCCACTGACGCTGTCGTTGGACAGCCAAGGCGGCAACTCCAGATGTCGGTACATCAGTCGCGGCTCCTGAGCCGTGGATGAACCACGTGAGTAACTTTTTGCTTGACCCGTTTAGTTGTAGGTCTGTGAGAATTTTGGATTTTTGCTGAATCCGTGCGCTTTGCAGCCCTTCTACCACACCTTGGCAGATTCTGCCAAGGCTTATGTCCAGGTGGAGCAGGAGAGGGACACCATGCGCGCCGAGCTCGAGCGGCTCAGTCGTGAGTTCTTTTTGCTTTTGTTTTGCCGAACTTCTTTTTGCAATGCTTGATTTTGTCGAGTATTGAATGCACGTGATTTGCTGGGCCAGGCGAGAAGAAGGAGCTGGAAGACGCACTCGCCGCGCAGCGCGAAGAGTCGAAGAAAGAGTTGGCTGCCGCCACCAACTCAGCCGCTGCACGCGAGCGAGAATATGCTGACCAGCTCGCGGCACTCGCGCAGGTCATGGGAGGTGAGTAATCTTTTCTCCTTTGATATGACGATATAACTGTCGAGTGTCGCAAAATGACTTATGCCTGTTTTGAATTGTGCAGAAGCTGTTGGCGCACCGGCCTCTGCAGACGTGGCGAGTGAAGATCTTTCGCTGGAACAGGCTGTGGGCGGCTTAGGCGCTCTATGCAACCAGGCGAAAGAAGCACTCGCCAAATCGACGAGCACGCTTGGCGCTGTATACCAAGTGGTGTTCCCGACTGGCGTGATGCCGTCGACGGTGGATGACTTCGCCAACGTGTTTGGCCCCGGGACGTCCACCATGGCGGGTTTCGCTCGCGCCAACACGGTACGCGGATCCGAGTCCACCATCAAGCTTCTTATGGGACATGGGATAGATTGCGACTATGAGGCAGCACTGTCTGCGTTCCCTCAGAAGCCAGATGGGAAGCCCATTTCCTGAAGGGGGTGAGCGGAGCCGCCGCGCGACTGGCCGAAGTTTTTATGAACACCATGGAGCGCGGGCACTCGAGACTGCCAATCGTCTGCTTAGGAAATCGAATCTTAGGTTTAGGGTAGCTGTACCCTTTTGTTTTTTTATGCCTTGTAATGATACCTTCTGAACTGCGCGAGTCTGCGCTTTGTTTAGCTACCTTGTTTATGCAAGTCTTTTGCTAATGCCTTTCACTCGAAGAGTTGTATGCTTATGACATGAGTTTGGCTTCTGACACAAACTTTGTGTTTGTGATTATGCTTTTGAACAGTCACGAGAACCTGCTACTGCGACTAGTTCTTCACAGGCTCCAATCACCACCCGATCCCAGGGTCAGGTGGCAAATGATGCCAAGGTGATGGAGTATATGAAGGCTAAATTTGTGAGAATGGAGCAAGATCTGAAGGATGCCCAGGCTGAGCTGAGTCGATTGAGGGCCAGACCCGCGTTGGCCACCCAACGCGAGGATTATGTGCTCGGGGAGATGGAGCTTGTGAACAGGCAACTCGAGTGTAAGTTCGAGTCTTGCTCTTTTACAAGCTTTTTGCGTAGCTTTTGCCTTTTTTGATCTGACTGTTGTGCCCGTGTTTGTAGGCTTTGTCGACAGCTTCCAGGCTGAAAAGATTCGCGTGGAAGGGCGTCTGGATAGCGTGGTTGACGACCCTACGACTGGGCGTCAACACTTTTGGCTTGATAGGTACCATGCCCGCATACTCGCCACCCTGAAGGATCGCGTCTGGCGAAGTGCTGAACTGCTGGAGTTATGCCGGGCAGCATTTATTCGCCTGAACGAGACTCTTTTTCCTTCGGGGCCACAACCGCAAGGGATTCGTGCTGTGTTGAACATCTTCGCCAAACAAATCCCATTCGAGAGTTGCTGTCTCAGAAACTTGTGATTGGAGCCAACGCTGCAATGGCGTATATGCGTAGTCGAAAACCAAGGTTGGTGTTGCGGACACCTGCAGCCGGAGAGGTTCTCGAACAAAAGACCTGGATGACACAATCCAAGCTGCGGAGACACTTATCGAGTGCACTCGCGAACAGCTTTGCGGTCCCGAGCTGCCCGTAAAGGACGAGCCTGAGGATTAGAATAGTTTGCGAGTGCAATTTTTGTATAGGGGCAGCCCCCGAGTGTAATTTTGACTCTTTGTATATTGTATAGTTTGTATACTTTGATTTTTTGTCGAGCCCCCGAGTCAGTCGAGCGGGGTTTGTGAAATATGGGTTGGTTGTGAACCAATGACTGTGCAGCCCCCGAGTATTCGAGTGCGGCTGCAGAGTTTTTGTGTTCTTTGTTGGATCCTTGTTACGCAGCCCCCGAGCATTCGGGTGCGGCTAAGGCATTGTGTTTCTGCAAGAGCGAGAGCTCATTTGATCGATAACACAGCCCCCGAGGGTTTCGGGTGTGGTTAAGGTATGAATTATGCGAGTAGTCACCACAAAGAAGTCGAAGGAACATTGATTTTATTCCTCTTTTGAATGTTAGGCTGCAGGCCGCCTCATTAAAAACCTTCCAGTCCCCTTAGGTACCCTGGTAAGGAAAAGAGCGCGTCTGAAACCTGCAGCCATCCGACATATAGCCTATTACATTGTGGGCACTTTATGCGTAGAAACGGCGCAGATGCGCAACGTTCCAAGGATTATGAGAGAGTTCGCCTGTCTTCGCGTGCTTCAGTCGATATGCGCCTCCACCAAGGACCTCCGTGATGATGAAGGGACCCTCCCATGGGGAAGCGAGCTTGTGCACCTTCTTTTGCTTCAGTCGAAGAACCAGGTCACCAACGACGAAGGACCTGGTTCGCAGTCGACGGCTATGGTAGTTGCGGAGATCTTGCTGGTAAACAGCTGTGCGGGCTAAGGCCGTGTCTCGCGCTTCATCGAGTAGTCGACTGCGTCTTCGAGTGCCTCTTCTGCGTCGTCTTCATTATATGCTTCAACTCGTGGTGCGTTGAACCTTACGTCTGATGGCAGAATTGCCTCTGCACCATAGACCATGAAGAATGGGGTGAACTGCGTAGAAGTGTTGGGAGTTGTGCGTAGGCTCCATAGCACAGATGGTAGTTCTTCGACCCAAGCACCGCAGCTCTTTTGAGTGGCACCAGGAGGCGCTTCTTGATCCACTCGTCACAAGTCCATTGGCCTTTTCGACTTGGCCATTGGATTGTGGATGCGCCACGGATGCGTAGTTGAGCGTAATGTCCTGCTCTTTGCAAAAGGTTTTGAACTCCTCAGCCGTGAAGTTTGTGCCGTTATCAGTGATGATACTGTTTGGGACACCGAAGCGATAGATGATGCTCTTTATGAAGTTGACTGCCGTAGTAGCAGTCGAATTTGTGATGGGGACCGCCTCGATCCACTTTGTGAACTTGTCGACTGCCACCAGTAGGTGAGTATGCCCGCCATGCGATGATTTTTTGAGTGGCCCAACCATATCGAGCCCCCATTGGGCGAAAGGCCAGGCCAGCGGTATAGTCTTCAACGCCGATGCGGGTGCGTGCGGCCTTGTTGCGAATTTCTGGCAGCCGACGCACCTTTTGACTATGTCCTCCGCGTCTTTGAGTGCTGTAGGCCAGTAAAACCCTGCGCGAAAGGCTTTGGCTACGAGTGATCGACTGCTGGCGTGATGCCCACAGGTACCTGCATGAATGTCTCGAAGTATGGCTTGGCCATCTTCGAATGCGATGCATCTTTGGAACATACCTGATATGCTGCGCTTGTATAACTCGCCGTTGATAACGGTGTATGCTTTTGATCTTCGAGTCACGCGTCGGGACTCGGTTATGTCATCTGGTAGCTCGCTACGGAGTATGTAAGCCAGAAAAGGTTGAGTCCAGGTTGGCTCAATGAGAAATACCTCGACAGGGGGGTCCTCTGTGCTAGGCATTTTGCTTTTGGGTGGCGTAGTCGACGGAGGAGGCTCTCGTTTCTCCTTGATAGATCTGTGTTCGATACGCTCGAGGAAGACACCAGGTGGAATTTGTGCGCCAGTTGAGCCAAGATTGGCTAGCATGTCTGCTTCTTCGTTGCTTTCCCTTCCTATGTGCCTCAACTCGCAGCCATCGAAGCTGCCCTCTAGTGTGTTGTACAGGTCGCGATAAGCGATCATGTTGTCCGCGATTGCGTCGCAGGCCTTCATTGTTTGCTGCACCACGAGGTTGGAGTCGCCGTAGATCATCAATCGAGTGCACCCAAGTGCTTTTGCCATCCGCATGCCATGGATCAGAGCCTCGTATTCAGCCTCGTTATTGGAGGGTACTTGAATCCCATCTGCAAAACATAACGTAGCTTGTCCCCTTTTGGTGATATGAGGACGACGCCTGCGCCTGCGCCTTCATGTTTCTTGGACCCATCGAAGTACATGGTCCAGGAATTGGACACGTCTGGTGCTCCAGGTAATTGGGCTTCTATCCACTCGGTTGTGAAGTCGGGTAGGACTTGTGCTTTGATAGCCTTCGGGTGCTCGTACTTGATGTCTCTTGGAGCCAGCTCGATGAGCCATTTTGCCACTCGACCCGTTGCATTGGGGTTTGTGAGGATATCACCGATTGCTGAGTTGCTTACCACGGTAATCGGATGCTCGGTGAAGTAGTGTGTCAACTTCCTTGAGGACATGAATACAGCGTATGCCAGCTTTTGATAGTGCGGGTACCGCTGTTTTGATATGGAGAGAACCTCGCTCAGGTAGTAGACTGGACGTTGTATGCTTTGGATGTGCCCCTCCTCCATGCGTTCGACTACCAGTACGGTGCTCACCACCCTGTTTGTAGCCGAGACATACAGGTAGAGTGGTTCCCGTTCCTTAGGTGCGACGAGGATCGGAGGGCTTGTGAGGATCCGCTTGAGATCTGTGAAGGCTGCTTCAGCTTCTGGCGTCCACTCGAACTTGTCCGCCTTCTTCATCAGTCGATAGAATGGTAGAGCCTTTTCACCCAGTTTGCTGATGAATCGACTGAGCGCTGCTACTCGTCCTGCTAGTTTCTGCACATCATGAAGCTTTGAAGGCCTTTGCATGGTGAGGATGGCCTGTATTTTCTCGGGTCTGCTTCGATTCCACGAGCAGAGACTAGGTACCCTAAGAGCTGCCCGGCTGGAACGCCGAACGTACACTTCTTAGGATTGAGCTTGATATGGAAGCGTTTGAGGTTTGCGAACGTCTCCCTCAAATCGTCGAGTAGTGTGCGTTCTTCCCTTGTGGTAATGACAATGTCATCACGTAGACCTGGACGTTGCGTCCAATTTGCTTTTTGAGGCAGTCCTGCATCATGCGCTGGTATGTTGCACCCGCGTTTTTGAGCCCAAAGGGCATAGTTGTGTAGCAGTAGACCCCGAGTGGGGTTATGAACGCCGTTTTTTCTTCGTCTTCTTGCTTCATCCTTATCTGGTGATAACCTGAGTAAGCATCCAGAAAGGAGAGTCGTGCGCATCCGGCGGTGGAGTCGACGATCTGATCGATCCGGGTAGCGGGAAGTGATCCTTTGGACAGCACTTGTTCAGCGCTGTGAAATCCACGCACATCCGAAGGATGTCTGTATGCTTCTTCTCTACGAGTACGGGGTTGGCCACCCATTGTGATTTCTTGATTTCCCTAATGAATCCTGCTGCGAGTAACCGGTCGACTTCAGATTCGACTGCGGTTCGCTTTGGGCCGGAGATTCGACGCATCGTTTGCTTGACTGGCTTTGCATCTGGAAACAATTGGAGAGAGTGCTCGGCGAATTCCCTGGGAATACCTGGCATGTCGGCTGGACACCACGCAAATATTTCCCAGTTCTCACGGAGGAATTCGACGAGCGCGCCTTCCTATGCGATAGGCAGGCTCGAAGATATGTTGACTGTCTTGGACGGATCGGTCGGGTGCACCTGATGCGACCTTGTGTCATTTGTAGCATTGAAGGATCTGTCGACTGCCAACTTCTTATGCTCCGGAAGGAGTGTGCGGTCGTTGGTAATCGCTAAGTCGGCGAGTGATTCCTCCACCCCGAACATCTCGGAGATTTTGCTGAACTCGCGGTCGCAAGCATCGGACCTTTGAAAGTTTCCACGGACAGTGATGACTCCCTTTGGTCCTGGCATCTTCAGCGTGAGGTACGCATAGTGTGGCACCGCCATGAATCGAGCAAACGTCGGGCGACCAAGAATAGCATGGTATTGTGATTTCCAGTCGACGACCTCGAACTCAATCGACTCTGTCCTGAAGTGGCTTGTCCCCGAACGTAACGTCGAGTTGTATGGTGCCTTCTGGGCTAATTGCTTTGCCAGGAACGATACCGTGGAAGGTATTTGAAGATTTTGGGAGGTTTTCGACTGACCTGTTCATTTTGCGGAGCGTGTCCGCGAAGATGATGTTTATGCCGCTGCCTCCATCCATGAAGACCTTGGTCATGGCGTAGCCTCCTATTTGCGCGTCGAGTACCAGAGCCGCATGCCCTGGTCGAACTACAGCTGGGGATGATCCTCTCGACTGAAGCTTATGATGGTTTCCGATCCCTTCAGAAATTCGGCACGGCTGGAGGTGCCATGACAGCCATGTTCACCTGTCGAGTGATTAGCTTTTGCTGCCTGTTAGAGGGGCGACCCTTTTGTATCATGTACATCTGCCCGTGGGGCTGTGGATATTGATCATCTTCCGCCCGTAGTACGGGTTGTATGGCACCTGCGAGGTTTGCGCCTGGAGCAGGCTGTGGTGGGGTTGCGGTGGCGGCTGTGGCGCCATGAGAGCGGGCACAGCGTTCGGCTGTGGTACGGGTGCAGGCATGGGCTGAGCAGGTGCTGGGCCATTCCTCTTGAGTCGTATCACATAGTCAGTCGCCATTTGGTCGAATTCCCTGCAGTTCCTTAGGGTGTGATTGGAGCGTAGTTTTCCGTCGTCCCCCTTGAAGAGGTGGAATCTGCACCAGTCGTCCATCTTTTCCTCGAATGACCGCTCGGGTTTTGCGTCGCTACGTTTGCGCCATTCTTGCCTTTTGTAGCTGTCGCTCCGCTGCTCGCGATCTCGACTGTCCGTCGATCATCCGAGCGTCGATTGCTTCTATCTTGGTCCTCCTTGGCTGTGTGTATCCAGCCGCCATGAACTCGGGTCTGTTATCGTCGTAAGGACGTCTGGACCGTTTACGCCTGCGATCTTCTCTGTATGAATCTCTGCGGCTTCGACTGCCGCTTTCGTAGTTGTCGCGTGTTGGGGAAGCACGGGATCTGCGTACAGAATCCTCTCCATCTGCCCACTCAGTCGCAACTTTGATGAGGTCAGCCAGGGAGGTTGGCTTTTCACGACCAAGTGCCTCTTTGAAGTCCTTCCTGGCGAGACCTTGTATGAAGGCATCCATGGCCCTGTCTTCTGACACTTTGCCAACCGAATTGCGTATTTCGGTCCACCGCCGTATGTATGATCTCAACGACTCGTCTGATCGTTGAGTACATGTCCTTAATTCCTCGAATGTCTTCGGGCGCTCACACAGAGGCTCGAAGTTTTTGATGAAGTCTCTGCGGAAATCGTCCCACGAGTCATATGATGATGGAGGGAGCGATTTGAGCCAGTCGCGGGCAGTTCCTTCGAGCATAAGTCGTATGTACATCGCCGTGGTGTTCGTGCCCGCTGGCATGCCACGGCGAGTCTGTAATCTTCTAGCCACCCAGAAGGTTCTTGGCGACCGTTGTACTTGGGTTGTTCGCCTGTCAACTTGAACCGTTTGGGCATCCGCGTCTCACGGATGCGTCGAGTGAAGCACAATGCTCCGCATGGCTCTGGTTCGCGATCAGAGTATGAATCGCTGCTATAGGATCTTCGAGATCTGCTTCTGCTGGACCTGTGCCGGCGCGTGCTTCTCCTTCCTTCATCCGAGTGGTGGCTGCGACCACTGCGATGATGTGCTGCGTGTCGTGAGTCGACTATGTCGCGATCGCGATCCCTTGCTGGAGTTTTGTCTTCTGGCTGCATAGCCTGTGCCGCTAGAGCTAGCGATTTGAGTTGTTGGCGATGCAGGGCTGCGTTAGGGTCATTCGCCGGAGGTTGTATTGCCTTGAGGTAAGCACCTACGGAGAATAATGCACCCGCAGCAGTTTTGGGCACTGGGATTCCGTTAGCGTCCTCTGTCATGAACGACAGGTTACGGGTGATTGCTACCCTTTCATGTTCTGGAAGGCTTGCCAACCGCGACCTAGGTCGAGGGGTTGGTTGCTGTGTGGACCCGAGGGATTGCTCCCTTCGTCGGGCACTCGAGAGGCTGGCTTGCCTTTTGCGCTCCTCGAGCGTCGCTCGGTAGTTTTGCAGTCGAATTGACTCCTGCCAGTTGAAGTACTGGAAGGTCAACATCTCCTCTGGGGTGGAATTTGGTGGCATCATAGTGCACTCCTTTATGACTTTATCTGCTTTTGCTGCCATCTCCTCCGTGATTGTCAAGGTTGTGACCCCATCCGGCATGGTTACCGTGCATGGGAATTGTGCAGGCCTGCGAGCGGCAGCGTCTGCGGATGATTCTGCGGTGAAGGCCACGTAGACCTGATGGGGCGTGACCCGAGGACAGGTGTATGTGCTGTCGATTCCAGTCATGGACTCGACGTCGCCGTCGAGGCTCATGTCAGAGCCAGTGTTCATCGAGTAGATCTTCGAGGCGAATTCGTTGTCGTGTTCATCACCTATGCTCATCTCGGTGTTGGCGAAGCCATTACGGATTTCTGAGTCGAGGTTGGTGTTGGTGAAGATCTCCGAGTCGACGTTGTTGTCGTTATGAATCGCGGGCTCGTAGAAGTCATCGAGGGAGATCCCGCAGTCGAAACTCTCGTCGAGTGGTAGGTTGAAGTCGATGTTGCTTGTGTTGTATGCTGATTCTGCTTCCTCGCCTTGGAGTTCCGTCATCATGAACCTGTCGAGCTCCGGTCGACATGGTTGTTGCGGGCGAGCAGGCTTCAGGAATCGACGATGGGGCGAGAGCAGTCGACGGAGCCTCGAGTGCACCCAGCACCGTTGTTGCGGATCTGTCGAGTCCTGCGTGCCAAGATTGTTTACGAAAAAATTGAATGCTCCAACAGTTAAGCTCAAACCTGATTCAAGGCCAGAAAACGCCTCCTGAAGCTCCGGCGAGTGCGGATTGAAATTCATTGGAAGAGCAGATGCGCTTTTTGCAGGTGAAGCGGGCAGGCTGCCGCTTTTCGAGTGGATCGGCGAGTCGCCGTGTGTCGCCTGGATCGGCGAGTTGCTGTTTGCTGACATGGCCGGCGAGTTGCCGTTTGCAGATGAGATCGGCGTGTTGCCGTTTGCTGGTGTGATCGGCGATTTGCCGTTTGCTGTTGGGACCGGCGAAACTTCGAGTCCAGCGCTATTCTTTCCCACAGACGGCGCCACTTGACGAGGGGTAGACTCATCAAGACCCATGGTTAAGGTCCCTAGGTTATGAATATGGGGGAGAGAACGTGGTAGAGCTGGAAGTATCGTCGGCTGACAAGCAGGGCAAAGATTTTACCCAGGTTCAGGGCCCTCGTGTGGAGGTAACACCCCTACGTCCTGCCTGTCTGTTATTGCTTTGTGAATATGATGGTTACAAGGATCCCGGCGAGATGTCGATCTCGCTAGGGTTTGTGGCTCTGGTGGTTCGTTGTCTGGTTCGATGGCCCTCCCAGTCCTTAAATAATAGGCTGGGTCTCGGGTGTTCGTAACCGACTCGATTTACAAGTAAGGAAACTCTAAACCGACTATTGCTTCGCCAAACTTGGAGGATACTCCATCTTCGTGGGCCTCCCTTCATGGGCTTCATGTAGGCTCTGATAGTTGGGCCTAGTCGATACGTGCACCAGGTACCCTCATGGTAGGGTACCCGATAGGCATACCCATGTCAGCAATAAAGCATTTTTAGTTGAAGTTGTGCCTTTATCCACATGAGGCTCACAAGATGTTACCTTTGTAGAGATAGCCTCATGAGCTAACTTTAGCATATCATAGGATGCTAGAAGATCATCATTAGAGCTAGATAGCTTTTCATGACGTTCTTCCAATTTCCTATACTTGCTAGTTAGCAACTCAAGTTGAGCCCTTAGCTCAACATTCTCCTTCAAAATAGATGCTTCAAAAGAAGTGGAGTTAGTAGCACAAGCATCATTAACATTAGAAATGGAAGAAGACAACTTGGCAAGCTCATCACTTTTAGATAGTTGAGTTTGGAGTTGATCATGAGACTTGCTAAGGAGAGCGTGTTCACTTTCCAAAGCCTTATGAGCTTTGTCAAGTCTCTCTATATCCTCAATTAGTCTAGCATTGCCAACACCAAATTCAACCTTTTCCTTTTTAAGCACTTTATATTTAGCAATAGCATGATCTATTTCCTTAATGATTTTAGCAATAATAAGATCATTTGATTCATCAAGAGATTCAAGTTTCTCTTCAAGAGACACTCGAAGCTCTTGCTCTTCCTCAAGGGCATTCATTAAGGATGCCTTTTCGGCATCCTCTCTCGCAATTTGACATTTCTCGAGAAATTGAGTTTCCAAGTCCTCAATGATTTCCCTACTCTTAATAGCATAAACAATGATTTCACTTAGAGGAGGGATAGCTTTGCTACCTTTAGGGAGAGCACCCAATACCATCTTACCCTTCTTTGTTATGGATTCAACATCCATATGTTCTCCATGAGAATCCTCATCCACGTCATCAAAAGATGGAGAGGGTTCCAAGGATGCAGAAACCTTTGAATCCATAGCCATAAGGCAAAAATGAGTAGTGGGCAAAGATGGTGAAGAGATACTTGAAGCTCCATTGAGATCCACGTCTTGTTCCAACAAATGTTGTGATTCCTCTATTTTGTTAGCCACACAAGAAATAGAGGATATGGAAGTATTGTTTTCATGGCAACAAGACGAATGAAGCATATCATCATGAGATTTAGTTAAACAACTATTACATGATATGCAAGGACTAGCAACACTGGCATGTAAAACATTTAGAGTGCTAGAAGTGTTTAAGTCCAAAGATAGAACATTGCAATTTCTATCACCACTCACCATATCATTACCTTGTGACAAATCACATGTTGGTGAAGTGGAAGAAGTTGTGAACTCGTCACGGCCGAAGGTGGAGGGAGAACAATCATCCTCAATAATATTGGACACTTCATATTTATCTTGAAGCTTGGTCCAAAGCTCATGAGCGTTCCGAAAAGGCATGATTGAAGCAAGAACTACATCGCTCAAAACACATATAAGACCATTAGATACAAGAGTATCGAGATAAGAGTTTTCCTCATCCTCCTTTGGAGAAGAAAAACCCATATCTACAATTCTCTTAACATGTGGGTCTATATCCCGAAAAAGGTTAAGCACGCGAATTTTCCAAACATCATAATTTGTGCCATCGAATTTAAAAATGGGATTGTGCACTAATTCTCTAAACGACATCTTTACTCTATAGGCGGTAAAGCCCAATAAAGAGAGCCCAGGATCTGATACCAATTGAAAGGACAAGGATGTCGCCTAGAGGGGGGGGGGGGTGAATAGGCGATTAAAACTTTTCCGGTTTAGGCTTGATAATTGCGGAATAAAACTATGTGTTTAAATTAACAAGCCAACAACCTAAATAAACTAGGCTCACCTATGTGCACCAACAACTTATGCTAAACAAGACAAACAACAAGGTGATAGCAAAATAGAATACTTCAAGCACGAAGGCTATCACAATGTAAAGTGCATAAGTAAAAAGCTCGGGTATAGAAATAACCGAGGCACACGGAGACGAGGATGTATTCCCGAGTTCCTCCTTGTTAAGGGAGTACGTCTCGTTGGAGAGGTGTGAACCAACACAATGGTTCAATAACCACAAAGGTTTCACCTTCTTCTCCGATGAACCGCACCACAAAGGTTTGGTTCACCTTCCACTATCGGAAATCCTTCGAGGCGGAAATCCGGAGCCTTTCAACAACGATCCGGGGCACAACCCACAACGGGATTGGGGCTCCCGAACAGCTACAAGTGACCACACAAGGGTCTCAACCACCACGCGGGCGTCTAGGGTCCAAAGACGCAAGAGTAACAAGTTCACAAGCTTTCAACTTCCACGAATCTTCGTGGAGAGCATACCGATGCACCAAATGCAAAAGGCAAGAGCACAAGTGCTCAAATCATTCACTCTCAAATCCCACCAAAAGCAACTAATGCTTATGGGGGAGAAGAGAGGAAGAACAAGGAAGAACACCAAATCCCTCCAAGATATAGATCCAAAGGCTTCCCCTCACTTAGAGGAGAGATTGATTGGTGGAATGGTAGATCTAGATCTCTTCTCTCTTTCCCTCTAATTTGAGGTAAGAATCATGGAGGAATGGAGAGAAAGCAAGCTTGTGGAGGTCAACAATGGAGGTCAAAACTTGCTCAAAAGATTGGGGAACCATTGGGGAAGAAGGTCCCTTAAATAGGTCAACCAAAGATCCAACCGTTGGGTGCAGATTCGCGCCGGGGCGGTACTACCGCTGGACCCAGCGGTACTACCGCCCCCCGGGAAGTTAGAACACTAAAACAGGCTGAAAACAGGCTCTAGGGAGCGGTACTACCGTTTCCGGTACCGCTGAAAACGGGCTTCGGGATGCACAAGCGGTACCACGGGCGGTACCACGGGCGGTACTACCGCCCTTGAAAAACTGAAAAACCACCGACACCAAAACGGTAATAACTTTTTCATCCGGACTCCGACTTTTATGATCTTGGTCTCGTTGGAATCGTAACGAAGAGCTTTACAAGATCATGCAAAGAAACATCATAGTCCATCATGTGAGGAGAAGACCAAAATTCGAAAGGTAAAACCTCTCTATAAAAAATGAACCGGCAAAACCTCAAAACCGAAAACGCAACAAGTTTTCCATACGAAATCCGTTTTCGGTGAACTTTGGCTTGTCATGAAGATCACAACAAGCACTAAAACCCAACAAGGAGAAAAACCAAATAAGAACCAAGAAAGATGATATGCCAAGTATGAAAATGTTTGAGCTCTCCACAAAGATGCGATCAAGTTACTCACTTGAGAGCCCCTCTTGATAGTATGCCGTCTATCCTATAACCCGGTCTTCCACTAACAACATGAGACCGGTAAAATAGAAACCCTATCAAGATCATACCTTTGCCTTGCGCATTCCACTTGAGCTAGATGATGACGATCTTGATCTCTTCAAGTGGACTACCTTTCTTGATTGCGCTTGCTAGCACATGCTTGATGAAGACTTCTCCAAATACTCCCCCATACACCATTATGGGGGAGCCTCACTTAGCTCCGTCTTCATGTATCCACTTGCACTTCATCTTCTTCTCTTGATATAGATGATGGCTTGGAGATAAACAGGAATGTTCACTCAATCTTCTTTTCCAAGCCATGCTTGCAATAAGCTCCACTCTCGATGACCATTCTTCATATGAACACATTGGATAGAATCTTGGTCATCATATAATCTTCTAGAGTCCAACACATGAATTCCAATCTTCTTCATGGACAAGATATATAAAGATATCTCAATGCAAATATTAGTCTATAAGGATTATCATTAATTACCAAAACCACGCATGGGGCAACAGATGCCCTTTCACATGTTCCGTCGTGGCCACCGCCACCCCCACCGGCGGATCTACTCACGGAGGTGGAGGCACAAGAGCACATCCACACAAACACGCCGGTTCCGGCGGATTGCCGCCTCCCCGAGGGGTGGAGGATGAACATCGTCCATGTCCCTGCTGGTACCTCGCCTCATCGGCTAGGCACGCCGCGACTACATCGACATGTGCATCCGCGACATGCCGCCAGAGTTGATGGACGACTACCGGTACGCCCCGTCAGCGCCGTACTGGGACGAGCAGGTGGAGATGGATTACCGGGGGCAACTCCACAACTTTCCCCCCACCTTCGCGACCATGTCGCCGTCTTCGGAGTGGTTCGACTCCGACGACGAGCTCCTCACCAACTCATCCAATGAGGACTTCGTGACAGGTGTGGATAGGGACATGCTGGCGTACGAGGCATCAGAGGCTCGGCGCATAAGGGAAGAGCAGCCCGTGGCGCAAGTGGCAACGCCAACACCTCAACCTTGGCAGGCAAGGTAGGAGGACGATGATGATGAGGAGTGGCCCGAACATCAGTGGCAGGGCATGCAGTTCGCCGTCGAGGCGCTTGGCTCCACCGGCACGTGCATGGCGACATCTTCCTCGAATGCAGCTGCGCCGACTAACTGTTTAGTTTAGTATAAACGAATTATGTTTAGTTTGAACGAAGTTTGAATGAAATCCGTCTAATTTCGAGTTTAAGAAAAGTTTCAATTTTTTCCTAGCGGAGAGGCGTCCCCAATACATGCAAGCCGCGAGTGGAGATGCTCTAATAGTGCCACGTGAGGTCTATCTCTGGTGCAAAATTTGACTGATGCCGAATTAGAAATCAATCGACTTTCAAATAGACAGTCCCATTTTTTTTAGCGAAGTATACTAGAGTTCGTTTTTTTTTTAGGTATACTAGAGTTCGTTGGTGACCCGGATCCCGGAGCCAACGGGCCGAGAACACCTGTTGGAGCCGGTCGAATGGACATGTACGCCTCCGTTTTAACTCCGACCCTGCCAGACTGCCACCGATCCGTCTAGAACAGCCTCACCCGACGAGCAGCCGTCCACCAGGTCTAGGGTTTCTTCGCCTGACGAGCAACCGGCCACGCGAAGCAGGTTGGTGCCGTTCTTGATCCCTCTTCCTCCGCACTCCCTACGAACCCGGATCTCCGCGCCGACTCCCTGATCTGCTTCGCCGCGTCGCAGGTAGATACTCACACCAGCGTTGATGGCGGCGGCGGCACCGGCGGACCCCAAGGCGGAGGCCGCCAAGATGGACCTCCTCGAGGACGACGACGAGTTCGAGGAGTTCGAGATCGACCAAGGTATGCACCCCGCTACTCCCTCTCGCCGCTATATTTTTAGGTGAACACGGGCCGATTAGACACGAGATGTCGATTTGGGCGAGTAGATTTGGGGTTGATGCGAAACCCGTGCAATTGTATCACTCTTCTCACGCCCTGTAGGAGAGGTTCGCGTGAAATTAAGGGCAAATCAGTAGGAACTGGATTGTTTCTGATGTGGATTTTAGCAAGTGTGAGACAGGACATGCCCTAAGTTAGTATATCCCGTGCTCTGATTGACCTGACTTAGTATCATCTTCGCTACTGCTTGCTGAGTGAGCAATTCGCACTATGTTCCTTTTAGTTAAGCATGAAACAGAGGTTCTGATGATCTTGGTGTGTTTGTTGTTTGTCACAATGTTCATGATTTTCTTTTTTAAGGTAAATATTAGGCATGCACAACTGTGTTTAGCTGCAGTTGTGTCTTGCAGTGATTTTAAACCACAGTGCCAAAATTACGTTTGGGCATCTTCTCCCATGGAAACATTGATCTTCCGTCCTTGTTTCTTCAGTGTTGACATGATTGCCAAAAGCTGCTTGATAAGAATGATTAACCCTGAAGATTGAAATGATATTATAAAATAAACCCATTGCTGTTGATTGTTGAGCAATTGATCAAAAGGCTATGTTAAAAATTAATAAAATCCTTTACCGGTAGTTTGGTGTATTGAGTGTTTGAGAGGCCAACTCTGGATCTTACAAGTTAACATGATTAATATCCAGAAATAGTATCTGCAGTGGTGTAATGTATTCACGTAGCCCTGTTTCTTCAGTGTGGACATGATTGCCAAAAGCTGCATGATTAGAATGACTAACCCCTGGAGATTGAAAAGGATACTATAAATTTAATCCATTGCTGTTGATTGTTGAGCAATTGATCAAAAGGCTATTTTGCAAATTCATAAAATCCTATGTCGGTAGTTTGGTGTATTGAGTGTTTGAGAGGCCAACTCTGGATTTTATAAGTTAATATGCGATGTAAATATTAAGAAATAGTATCTGCAGTGGTGTAATGTATTCACATAGATGGACAATGGGAAAAGACAGAATACAATGAAATGTATCAGTGTACATATTTAAGGGGCCTTTATGGTGTAATGCATGCTGCTATGCTGGCCTATACCTGATTAGCTGCCCGTGTGCATGCTGCTATGCTGGCCTTGGGGGTCCAGAGTCAATGAGTCATTGAAGATAGTATGTCGAAGGCACAAATAAATGAATAATATTATGCCAATTTGCCTTTTGGAATTGGAAGAGGCGATTGAGATCATCAGATGACGCCATGACATTTATTTTGTTGAATGATCCTATTGACTGAACCTAAGAGTAGTCATATACTAAACGAATTAACTAGAGGAATTACTCTAGTTTCTGATGTGTACAGTTGTGTGTGGCAGGCTTGTGTGCGCACGTGTGTCTGTGTGCGTGTGTGTCCTTTTACATAAACAATGGTCAGGCTAGGTTTGCAATCAATGGTTGTATACATGGCCAAAACTGCTGTCATCGTTATTCTTAAATCGAGCTTTTGTTATCAATACCTATATTTTGATTTGTGCCTGTACCTGATTATCTGGTTAAATTAAGGTTTCCAGTTCCACTCTTATTGTTTTTAAGTTTACGACTAGCCCACGAAGGCCGATATATTACGTAGCCTGTTTTGTCAGTTTCGGTCAGTGCAGCGATCAACTAAAAGTAGTCTTAAATGTGTAATGCCCACCAAGGTAGTACTACGAAACATGTACTACTCGCCCCCCACTCCAAAATAATCAAGTTCTAGGTTTGTCCTAAGTCAAAATAATCTAAGTTTGACCGGATTAAAGGAAAAGGTGTCAATATCTACGTCGTCAAATCTATATAGTATGAAGATATATTGTGTGATGAATCTGATAAAACTAATTTGATGCCCTAGATGTTGATATATTTTTCTATAAAGTTGGATCAAACTTAAAAGTAGTTTGACTTGGAACAAACCTAGAGCTTTAACTTTTTTGAACGGAGGGAGTATATGATTTCTGCTGCCTGACTACCTACATCCCCTGAGACTAGTGGCCTAGCTGGTTGCTACTAACTAGATTTGTGGACTTGAAACCATTGTCCTTCATGTGTAAGTGACCTTTTATGTGACGCATGGACTGCTGTATGTAGTATACTTGTCTTACAGTAGTAAGTAAATATCTTACAGTGGGTTATATCACGAGGTCAATGCTAGTGTTGTAGTTGTTTGTTTCATTTGTGCTATGTGTACACTTAGTTGCATCGCTGTGTTCAGTTCACACACAGGTTACAAAAAAATTGAACTGAACTTCTGAATTTTGCTAGGACATGGTATGATACTCTCTGTTGCTAATTTGGCTTCCTTTTTTGGGTAGTTACCACGGGTATTTATAATCGCACTTCCTTGAAGTTGCGGCTCACAGATCAGTTTGTTACCTCTTGTATCTTTTTGGGTTGTGATATGAGTGACTTCCTCACTTCCGTGAGTGTATTGCTTTGTGGTTGCACATGCTCTGCTGCGTAACAGTTCTTTCTACCTATGTTGTGCAAAATATCTGTAACTTCCTCGTAATGTTCTGACATAATTTAGCAACATGTATGTGTATGTATTGAATCTTGTACACTTAGCGATGAAATTTTGCATCTGGTTTAACTTCATCTTCTTGTCTTTTGTAGAATGGGATGACAAGGAAGATGGTAATGAAGCTGTCCAGCAATGGGAGGACGACTGGGATGATGACGATGTGAACGATGATTTCTCGCTGCAGCTGAGGAAAGAGCTGGAGGAAGGCAGCGCTCAGAAGAACTGAAGTACTACTACCCAAGCAATGTCAAGCTCTCGCATACCTATCTTCGTTCAGGCACTGTGTGCCCATTGCTTTCTGAACTGTGACAGCTTTGTATCGTACATGTAGTCATGTGGCTGTGAGCAAGCTTAATTTCCAAAACTCTGATAGTAGTTCGTGGATATGCAGCAAATCCCATAAGATCTTTGTCCTAGCACTACATCGGTCCATTGAACTTAGAAATCCTTATGCTTCTATCAAAAGTGGGCCAGTTTGTGACGCTGAAATAATTCTGCCTTTTGTTGTCGGGTGCTACACTGTGATATGATAACAGCCACGAGAACTGGATGGGTTCACAAACCGTAATACACCCATTGAAATACTTTGATTCAAATAGCAGCTGAGGAAAGACGACTACTTTTGAGAGAATAATGTTTCATTGATAAATTTATTTTAAGAAGAAATAGTGTGGTACTCGGGTGGGACGTTGAATATCACTAGTAATTGTGCACGTGCACGTTTTAAATTTATTTCTCATCCCTTTCCGGCTCGTTTTTTCTGCATTTTTTACTCCGCGGTCATGAGCGACTAATGCAAACATCGCAGAAACATATTTCAAACATAGGAAATTTGTAATTTACACATACAATTTGTCTAATCTCAACGGTATCATTGAGGTTCACTAATAAAAAATACATAATCTTATAGTACATTTATTGAGAAAATCTATAACACAAAATAAATGAGGTTTCACACGACACACTGAAAGTGTTATAATTTTTTACTGACCACTCAACTTATTATTTATTCCAGACCTGCCTTCTAATCAAGTTCGTCCATCTTGTTAACATGCTCTCGCAGGGGCGTTTCATATATCATCTCCGCCCTACGGGGTGTACTATGTATCAGGTAGTTTAAAAAATGTTTTCGTAAAAAATCTTGGGGAGAAATTGAGCCATCTGCGGTCTTGAGTTTTTTTGGAGCAGGTAGTTCAGCAGTTTTGTACTCGTTGCCCGGCATGTCAGACATATCTGTTCATGTAAGCACACATGATTAATTAAAGACCGGAAGTACAGAAACCTTTTATTATTATTTTCAAAAAAATACGATAGGTAGTCTATGTATAACAATTCATGGTTTACCTTGGCGAAAATAGAGGTGCTGGCACGACGGCGCTGCGACACCCCCAGGTGCAAAAGAAGCGTCCTCTGTTAATACTTTGATCTCTCGGCGGCTAGCAGAACAGAGCAGTGGAAGGGAACTGATCGATGGGAATGAAACGCTAGGGTCTAGGCCTTTTTATATTCTCTCTTTGTTCTATTTTTAGCGGTGAACGAATGGTTCCCATAGCGTGTTGGATGAATGGTTTAAAAATCGTGGATGAATGGTCCCTATTGAGTCTTTATTTGTACTGCCGGAACAATAGTTCTTTACTACTCTCTCCATTCTTTCCATCAGCCATGGACGCAATTAGTCGCGTGAGCAATTTTGATTCAGAGTCTACACATTTAAATTTACTCCCATTTCCCATGATGACCGAATCAGACAACACCATTTTTTTGAAGTACGAAATTGTCAAAAGATGGCTCCATGTTAGGACCCAAAAATGGAAGTCACAACAATTTTCTAAAACGGAATAAAGTGAATATATGAAATTGGCAAATAATGGAAGATACATAGTTGAAGCTTTCCAGATCTAATATCATAGTGGAAGATACACAGTACAAAGAATAGAGTAGGATGCAAATTACAGAAATATTAACATGTCTGAACACCAAGCGGTTTATCAAACAAGAAATAGCGCCTTGCATCATTATTATTGGGAGCAAAGCAAGGCGCGACATGAACAACTAAATCATAAATGGACATCGCTCTAGGCCATCTATCAAGCATGCAGACAGTGGAACAGCTCCCTGGTCCAAGAGGTAGACTACTTCTGCATCTTGTAGATCTTGTGCAAGTAGGACTTCAGAATATTCTGAACAGCAACGCTTGGCTGAGCTTCAATTTCGGCGATCAGTTTCTTGTAACTCTCGCTCTCGTACTCATGGAATACCGTCTGCCATCAACAATATTGAGGATAGTGAATTTGACATGCCATATTTTGCATATCTATAGGAATTCAGTTGCAATACTGGAATAACCAGAATATAACATGTATGAAATTCAGCTGCATCTCTTGTTATGTCAGATTTGAAGCAGTGTATAAACACATCTGTACAAAACTCCGAAACGAATATTTCCTTTACTGTCTAATATGCTGTAGCACTGTTTATTCCAGCTAATGATGCTCCCTAAATATTCTTCTCTCGTGGCAAGGAAAAAGGGAAAAGAGACAAAGAAGAACAAAGCTATGTGTACTCGTGTACCTGATTTTTAGCGCACAGTCTGAATAACGAATTTGTATATAAAGTATTAGAACCAGCTTCACAGTACTGCTAAGAACCAAGCATCATGATTCCACAATTTTCTAGCCCAAATTAGGAGTGGCTTGGCAATCACCAAGAGTTATCAGGCTAAATAGTAGGAATCTGTTCAACAAAACAAATTCCTTAATATGTCACAGAGAAATCTAAGGTGGACTTCTTCAAAATTATTTGAAAGTCCAAACAGTAAACGATGAGTCTCTGTCAAACTTCGCATTCAGAGAAAGTAAAGGTCAATAAGATATACCTTCATTATAGTACCTTAAACAACCGTGCAAAGCCAAAAAACGAAAGTAGCATCTTTTCCTGCGCAGCAAAACACCCTGTACACAAATACAGTTAGGATACAGGCTTGCAATACTCTTAGTATGATGGAAGAGATGGCACAAGTAATTTCGAACCTGTAACACAAGACTAACAATGAAGAGTGAAGTCTTAAGATCACAACCATGAACTGACCTACTACAGGGCAATACAAGCCCAATGATACTACTAACAAAAAAAATGTATCAAGCGAGCACAAGGTCTAGTCAGGTAGATTTGCCACTGTAAATGACTGATTGTAAAGTATCAAGTAGTTCTGCTAACACAACTGGGAAAATTTGGAAGCTGATTCATTGCCAAAAAAAAAGGCAAGTACATCCGAATGATACGATCACATTGTATAGTCAGGTAGATATGCCACACTGTAAATGTCTGATTAAATATAACAAGAAATGACTGATTTAATATAAAAGAGAGACCACTCCATTTTATCGATTATAATCTCATTAACCTCTAGATCTTATCTTTATGCTCTACAACATCACAAGAATTAATAGTTCAGCAATCATGAAGATAGTAATATAACAGATTAAGACATACCCGCATGAAGGAATAATAATAAACCCGTTTCATCCCTCCAACACATCCCTGTACACAATGTTTTTTGTGCTTTTTCCCGTTTGATCAATGTCTTTATTTGGCTTGGCCAAAATCCGAGTGGTTTGCCTTGACACACCCTTGGACAGCGCAACATAAAGCTGGCCATGTGAGAACACTGGCTCCGGGAGGTAAATACCAACATTTGGAATCGTTTGACCCTGGGCTTTGTTGATGGTCATGGCAAAACTCAACCGGATCGGGAATTGTTTCCTCTTGAACTTGAAAAGAAGTGAAATGTCCTCCGAGGGCGACAAAGGGATCCTCGGTATGAACACTCTACATCTAGCATGTTGTCCACCAACAATCTCGGCATCAATTGCATTATCTTGGAATGCTCTAATCATCAATCTTGTTCCATTGCACAACCCATTGTGAGGGTTGAGATTTCGGAGAAGAATGACAGGACAATTAACTTTGAGTTTCAAGACATGTGGGGGCAAACCATTTGGAGTGATGGAGTTTAGATACTCAATTGTGTAGTTGTTGTGTGCATCATCCTCCACGGAGTCAAAGCTATAATATATCTTTTCTCGGCCAGGAAACCTGTCGATCATCTTTTTATTCAGATCGTCCACATATTCATTCTTGGTTGAAAGAATGGCACGTGAGCTCATGAAGGACCCCGACGCGGCATTCTCATGAAGCAATGGGAAGATATCTTGGATAAGCTTATTGACTGGTTCTTCAGTGGGAGCATAAGGAATAATAATGTCATCTGGAAGACGTACGTAATCGGCGCCAATCGTCTCTTCTGTCCCTTCACCAATTCTCAAGAGGTAACTGGAGAACCACGGGTCGGTCTGTGCCCTCATATTACGCTTGAGGCGTATCTTCCTAACCTTGTCCCACAAATAAGATCTCTGTAGCGTAGCGTCAGTGATCTGCGCTCTCGTCCCACGGGTCACCACGGGAAGGACCTGTCTAAAATCTCCTCCAAACACCATGACCTTCCCACCAAATGGCAAATCACATTCCATGATGTCCTGTAGGGACCTATCAAGTGTCTCCACTGTTTGACGCTTCGTCATGGCAACTTCGTCCCAGATTATCAAAGATGCCCTACCAAGAAGCTTTGCGGTACCACTCTCCTTGGTGAAATTGCACGTGCTGCTGTCGGTGAGCCTAATTGGAATTTTGAACTGGAGTGGGAGGTGCATCCACCAGGCATGATCGATGCTGCTATACCAGATGTTGCAGTTGCAATAGCAATTTCCCCAAGGAACGAACCTTAGCAAGGAGTGCCTTGTATAGGTACGTCTTTCCCGTGCCACCCGGACCATCGACAAAGAAAATCTGGCTCTTGTTGTTGACGACATGAGAGAGGATTTCATCAAAACCAGCACGCTGCTCTGTGTTAAGAGTTGTAAACAAATTTATGTCGGCTTTGTCATAAATGACCGACAACTCCCCCTGAACCTCTCTGTAGTGACCGTTGGAACACTCGTCATCAACAGGATCCAAATCCGGGAGGCCATAACTTTTTATATCCTTCCCCATCGAATGCACCAGATCCCTAATGTCTCTAAGGACCATCTGCTCTATGATACGTCCAAAACGTATCTATAATTTTTGATTGTTTCATGCCATTTTTATGCTTTTAGCACTTGTTTTATATTAAGTTTATTATTTATTTGGACTAACCTACTAATAGTTGCAAAAGTGCACAATGTTCTTGTTTTACTCTTTGATGTGTAGAAATTATCAAGAATACAACAGGAAACCTTGTTGGAGTCGAATTGGGACTTTCCTGAAATCTGTCTGAGAACTTTTTACGAAGTTTGCCAGTTTGACCCTCGAAGATGACGTCAAATGGAGACCTGGCTGTAGGCCCATTTTGGTGGAACCCTAAAAGGGGGTGACGGAAATCCGAGAAGATATATAAAGGGAGGAAACCTAATTCGTGGAGGACTCCTCCACCCACGAATTTCAGCCACCAAAAGCCACGTTTTTGCCTCCCCCATGGATCCCATCTCCATGGGGGAGGGCTCCCAAGAAGCCATGAAGGAGGGAGGCTAAGGGGCGGCGCTCCCCAAGCTTGCCGGCGGCGGGGAAAGGAGTTCCCCGCACCGCCGGCGCCGCCGCCCCCTGCGCCGCCGCGCTGCCCCTCTCGCCGTCTTCACCGCCATCTCCATCACCATCTCCTCCTTGTATTCAGTGGTTCATCCTCCCACAAACCTCTGTACCGTCCTATGTAAACATGGTGTTTGATGCTATAATATTTATCCTATGATTTACATCATGTTTCCGTAGTTTATTTGTCTTTTGATTGCTTAATTGAATGCATGAGGTTCATTAGAGTTGTATGTCTATATGGTGCTGTCCTTTGGTGTCCATTATATTTGTGCGCGCATGGATCAAACACCCTAGGGTTGGTAGTATTTGTAACGAAGCGGGGGAAGTTCTGCCGGAGTGACAGAAACCTGAGAACGCGAACCGATTAGTTGCACGTATGGGAGTAAGAGGACCTTGAACTTAAGGCTATGGTTGGGGAAACCTTAATGCATTGTTAGTATTTGCGGATGCTTGCTAACAATCCAATCATATAGTACTTGTAATCCCAAGTAGTGGAGTGCATGTATATTTAGCCTCTCCCACATAGAAAACTGCATCGAAGACAATGAACCAAGTACCTTCACTAATTAATCTTGGACAAAGCCACCACAATTACCACCACTTTTCCACACTCATGGTACTGTTAGTATATGGTTACTTAGTGTATTTTATTGCTGCAGCACTAACATTTACTTTCTTGTATTTATTATCTTGCAAAACTACTCTCATACCCGTATTGCTAGTCTAGTATTATTTCTAGATAATGCAAACGTTTAGTGTGCGTAGAGTTGTATCAGTGGTTGATAGAACTTGAGAGAATACTTATCCTACCTTTAGCTCCTCGTTGGGTTCGACACTCTTACTTATCGAAAAGGCTACACGCGATCCCCTATACTTGTGGGTTATCAAGACCTTTTCTGGCGCCGTTGCCGGGGAGCCATAGCGTAGGTTAATGTTCTTGTGTGCACTTGTTTGCTTTATCTCTAAGTAGTTTTTATTTTCAGTATTAAGTTGTTCTTTATCTTACTATGGATAGGGAATGCGAATTACAAAAAAAATTAGGTGTAGTTGTTATCTAAAAACGTTTTCAAAAAGAAAAGTGATTGGAAAGATGAGTAATGGTTAAATGGGGGTCGACCTTGAACACTTGTGTTCATGCCTATGAAACCAAAACAAATCTTTCCATGGAAGCTTTTCATTAAAAACATGTAAATATTGTAAATATTGTGTATATACCTCTGTACATAAAAATAAAATGCTAATTATAGTCTTTAGTTAATTGAAAGTTGATAGTTTTACTTTGCTGTCCAGAAACAGATTTTCTGTGCTCCACCGTATTAAATGTTTAAAATCACCAGAACGTGATCTTGATCTGAAATTTCTTGAGTGCAAAGTGATGCTTATTAGCTTTCTTTCATTAGACTAACTTTTTTGATTTAAGGTACGTAGATAGGTCGAAAAATTCGATCTTTACTGACTGTTCTGTTTAGACAGATTTTGTGCTTCTCTGTAAATAAAATCGTGATAAATCTCAGAATAGTATTTTGACTTGAAAATTTTTGTGCATAAACCTGAGATTATTATCTTTCTTTCATTAGACTAAAGTTTTTCGATTTGAGCTACTTAACTATCTCGTTGAATGCCATCTTTACGGACTGTTCAGTTTTGACAGATTTCTTTGTTTATTCAATATTGTACTTGGTGTTGTTAGTTTCATTAGTTTTTCGACGGACAACGGAAATCATGAACACCTTAGTATATACAGTGGCTAATGTTGAGTAAAAATTATAAAACTTGTCAATGCTTGAACATGAGTGGATTTTATTTAATGAGTACTAACCCTACTAATGAGTTTTGTGAAGTTTTATGTGGATGTAGCTTATAAGATCTAATCAATATGGTGATATGAGATGAATAAGAAGACGCAAGAGCTCAAGCTTGGGGATGTGTAGGTGCATCCCAAGAACATATTCAAGAAGATACAATCATCTAAGCTTGGGGATGCCCGAGTCATCCCCCTATTCATCAACTAACATGAGGTTGTCTCGTTCATACTCTATATTACCCGTCCACATGATATGTATTGTCTTAACTTGTATTATAATTGCTTTTATATGTCTTGGTTTTACCTTCTTTAGTTTTATTAGGCTCCTTATTTGGTTTCGATTGCTTCTTTACTTTCACTTATAAATTCAAAATAACAAAAATATTTTCTTTTGTTTTGCTTCTTTGTTTGGTTCTTTATTTTAATTTTATTTGGGTTTTACTTTTGATTTTTATTTAGAGTTTTCCTTGCTGTAGCTAGCATGTTTAGGTCTTGCTTAGCCTCTGGTTTCTTAGTTTATCAAAAATAAAGTACCAAGTTTTATCCATTTAGCTTAGTTGATACATATGTAAAAAGTGATTTTCTGTTTTCGGTATCTACTGCTTATTGCGCGATTTTTCATATTTTACTGGAAGCTCTAAAAATCACGAAAAAATTACTGATGTTGTAGCACCTAATCCTCTGCATGTACAAAAATTGGCTAAAATTTCGGGCATGTTTAAGTGCACCTAAAAATTGCGTTTTCCAGCTGCTGTTTTTCTGGACAGATTCTGACTTTTGTTGCAAGAGTGGCCTCTTTTCGTTTTCATTTGATTTTTAATGGTTCTTACCTTTCATTTATAAGTTGGCCATTTAAGCAACCTTTCTGTAACTTAAAAACAAAATTTTATTTGGTTTAATAGTAGCACTTGGGAAATATTATCTATTGTACTAATGTCTAACCGCAGAAAAGAATGGGAAAGTTTTTGTGTTGAAGTTTTTTCACAGAGAATGAAGGAACACCAAACTATGGAATATTGAAGAATTACCAAAGTCATAAGCTTGGGGATGTCCCCGCATCCCTCTTCATCAATAACCCCACGGTTTGCAAACCTTTAAACTTTGTTTTTTGAGCAACATAGGAACTTAACTAAACTTGAAGCGGCTGTATTTTATTATCTATTTATCTTAGCATCAAACACCAGTTACATTAATAAGTGGATCGTCACATATTTTATTTATCCTCTGTTTTCAATGTTTACTTGGTTAATGGATTACTTGTTGAAACTTAAAAATGATGTGTGAATAATACTGTTTAGTAGTTTATGTTTTCTTATGGTTAGTCTCAACTAGCTAATAGTGCATATTATGTTATTTTGATATCAACATGCATTGTCCTGTTCATAAGATGGTATGGTATTGTGGTATCCTCCTCTGAATAATTCACTTGAATCGACTTGGCACATGCTCACACATGTTATGACTGAAAAATAAAAGTCAATTAAGCCTTGATGATCTATTTTGCCTCAGAGTTTTAGTATCGTTTTTATGCCTCCGTTAATTTTATTTTGTCGCAAGCATGATTATGACCGTTATCGCTCTCGTGGTTGTCGCTTCCCAGTCTATTGCTAGCCTTCACTTGTACTGAGCGGGAATGCTGCTCGTGCATCCAAATCCTTAAAACCAAGTTATCCCAAAGAGTCCACCAAAAAATTCCTATGCATGGTATTTCAAGCCATTCCAAGTAAATTTGCATGTGCTACCTTTAAAACCTTCAAAATATTTCTCTTTTTGTGTCAATGTTTACTAGCTCATGAGGAATTAGTGTGGTTATTCTTTATTCTATTTGTCAAATGGACTTTTACACCTGGACTAGTGGCATATACATCCGCTTATCCAATAACTTGCAAAAAGAGCTGGCAACGGGGTGCCCAGTCCCAATTAATTACAACTTTAACCAATTAATTCTCTTCACACTTTTGCCCTGATTCATCAGTAAGCAATGACAAACAGTGAAATACCTGAATGTGTGTAAACCAAAGAGAAAGAGGGATGATCTGCCTTGCTGGTAGAAATAACGTCCTTCATGGGAGCCGCTCTTAAAAGTCCGTTTGACAGGTAGAATACTGTTCTCACCCGCTACCATTCGTTGACAATTAACAAACACCTCTCAAAACATTTTTACCTCTGTTTTTAAAACAAAAAGCTCTAGCACGTGTTAATCCCTGCTTCCCTCTGCGAAGGGCCAATCTTTTATTTTTATGTTGAGTCACCATCCTTTCTTTGAGCACTTCTTCGAGAGCATAGCTGTCGTTCTTAGTGTAATGTGCTTGTCCCAGAATACGATTAATTGAGGTATAACCATGATGCTTTTATCTTTGATATCTCTATATCTAGTCTTCACTTGAACTTCAGAGGTGCCTTGGCATTTATGTTTTGCTCCACAATTAAGGGCAAGCGAGATACCACTCTATCATGCTTTATTATGGTCATTACAATCTTGTTGATGTTTATAAATTTCATGTTATAAGCTCTTAGTTCGTTGATACTTTTCATTAGGAAACATGATTGCTAAGTTTTATTATCCATACATCATGCAATTGTTAAAGACCTGATCATAGCATTTACAATCAAAAATTATTTTGTTATCATTTACCTACTCGAGGACGAGCAGGAATTAAGCTTGGGGATGTTGATACGTCCAAAACGTATCTATAATTTTTGATTGTTTCATGCCATTTTTATGCTTTTAGCACTTGTTTTATATTAAGTTTATTATTTATTTGGACTAACCTACTAATAGTTGCAAAAGTGCACAATGTTCTTGTTTTACTCTTTGATGTGTAGAAATTATCAAGAATACAAGAGGAAACCTTGTTGGAGTCGAATTGGGACTTTCCTGAAATCTGTCTGAGAACTTTTTACGAAGTTTGCCAGTTTGACCCTCGAAGATGACGTCAAATGGAGACCTGGCTGTTACGAAAGTTGTCACAATTTTCCATACGAAGATTTTAAGCCCGAGATCAGCCCAATCGGAGTTCGGACGCGGCCTGTAGGCCCGTTTTGGTGGAACCCTAAAAGGGGGTGACGGAAATCCGAGAAGATATATAAAGGGAGGAAACCTAATTCGTGGAGGACTCCTCCACCCACGAATTTCAGCCACCAAAAGCCACGTTTTTGCCTCCCCCATGGATCCCATCTCCATGGGGGAGGGCTCCCAAGAAGCCATGAAGGAGGGAGGCTAAGGGGCGGCGCTCCCCAAGCTTGCCGGCGGCGGGGAAAGGAGTTCCCCGCACCGCCGGCGCCGCCGCCGCCCTGCGCCGCCGCGCTGCCCCTCTCCGCCGTCTTCACCGCCATCTCCATCACCATCTCCTCCTTGTATTCAGTGGTTCATCCTCCCACAAACCTCTGTACCGTCCTATGTAAACATGGTGTTTGATGCTATAATATTTATCCTATGATTTACATCATGTTTCCGTAGTTTATTTGTCTTTTGATTGCTTAATTGAATGCATGAGGTTCATTAGAGTTGTATGTCTATATGGTGCTGTCCTTTGGTGTCCATTATATTTGTGCGCGCATGGATCAAACACCCTAGGGTTGGTAGTATTTGTAACGAAGCGGGGAAGTTCTGCCGGAGTGACAGAAACCTGAGAACGCGAACCGATTAGTTGCACGTATGGGAGTAAGAGGACCTTGAACTTAAGGCTATGGTTGGGGAAACCTTAATGCATTGTTAGTATTTGCGGATGCTTGCTAACAATCCAATCATATAGTACTTGTAATCCCAAGTAGTGGAGTGCATGTATATTTAGCCTCTCCCACATAGAAAACTGCATCGAAGACAATGAACCAAGTACCTTCACTAATTAATCTTGGACAAAGCCACCACAATTACCACCACTTTTCCACACTCATGGTACTGTTATTTTATTACTTAGTGTATTTTATTGCTGCAGCACTAACATTTACTTTCTTGCATTTATTATCTCGCAAAGCTATCTCTCATACCCGTATTGTAGTCTAGTATTATTTCCTAGATAAAGTAAACGTTTAGTGTGCGTAGAGTTGTATCAGTGGTTGATAGAACTTGAGAGAATACTTATCCTACCTTTAGCTCCTCGTTGGGTTCGACACTCTTACTTATCGAAAAGGCTACACGCGATCCCCTATACTTGTGGGTTATCACTCTACTGCGGCCTGGTTGGATTGGCTACGATGGTAGTCCTCAGACATTGCCTCTAAGTGCTTCTCCCACAATGATGGGATTTTGGTCACCTCACAAAACACCAGAATGGTTGCGAAAAGCCTTCTTAGAGCATATGGCATCTGGAAAGTAGCAGACTCGGTCAAGCAGTCATCAAGGGACTTGTCAGTCTCTATGAGATCTCTTTGCTCACACGATTCTCTGAAAGTAGAGCACCGCTGGCCATGCACAGTTCTCAAATCCTCAAATGATGTTGCACCTCTGACATGATGCATGAGGACTCTCAAGAAGTACCTCTCACCTTCAGCAGGATTCACATACACAATTCGTCCAACCTGCCCCCGCCCCTTAGTTTTCTTCGCTGCCACTTCTTTTTACCCTTAATCCACCTATAGAACTCCGGGAACTCTTTGTACAAGAAGTTCCTCGCGCCAGAGTCCACCTGGTTCATCTTGAAATATTCAGTGAGCATGGTACTAGAAGAAGAGGGCCTGCTGACGACATCCTGTAGACTATCGCCCTCTTTGAATGCAATAGTCTGCATATTTTCCAAATGGAGCTGAAGTTGGAGAACAGAAGGTGAGATACCGAACATTGGAAAAGCGCAAATCCTGTAGATAGACTCTTGTGGCCCCACGAATCTAGCATCTCTGTACTGTTTAATCACATTGATTACTCCACCATCTACATCAGCTGATGGGTCGACTGAGAATGACGCTCGATCATGTCCTTTATAGATATACTTGAATAAATACTTAACTGCCTTGATGCTAGAGCAAGCTTCAACATTGATGTGACAATTGTACCGCATAAGCAGACCAGGGTTGTATGGGACAACCCATCTATTATCCAGATCAGCTCCTCTGACCTTCACTACAGGACCATCACGTCTCCTGCTATAGATAGGATATGAGTCATTTCCTTGCTGCATAGCATCACAGAACTGCCGAGGATAACGAAACCGGCATTCACCATCTATCATGCAAGGACAGTGTTTCCGGAGAGCACCACAAGGACCGTGTAGCATATGCTTCACCACAAGAGCATGCAATACAGGGTACCTATCCATGTCAGGGATTTCTGCTGATATCACCTTGTCATACTCGTCTGGGTTTGTTAGCTTGCTGTCCGAGCGCATGATCAGAAGCATGTGTTCATGTGGCAGGCCCCGCTTCTGAAACTCAGTTACATGGACATATGAAGCAACCTCACCAAAGTACTTCTTCTGGATCAAAAGATCTTTCATACTACGCAATTTGGCCCTGTATACTCTCGCCACAAGGTCTGGAGGGTCTTGCGGTGTCTGCCCGGGTTCAAGTCTGGATGTAATCTCCTCCCAGTGCGGGTTGCAAGTCATGGTGATGAAATAATCAGGCTTCCCATACCTCTGGACTAACGCCATCGCATCGAGAAATTTTCGCTGCATGTCTCGGTCACCACCGGGAAAAGTCCGCGGTAGCACAATTCTCTTGCCAACCTGAGAACCACTTGTCTCGCCCGCATCCATGACGTCAACAACACCCTAACAAACAGATGAATCAAAACTTGAGTATCTGGTAAATGGAAAAGGTTTCTTGTTGGAAGGCTAGCCGATACACATTTTTATTCAATGTAGAACGTTATGATACCTGGTATAGATCGGCACGAATGAGCTTCTGATTCTTAGGCTTGGAGTAGAAATCAAGTCTCATGGTCTCCATCTTGATATACATGTCAACAGCCCATTGCTGGAACGCGCGTGCACCAAATAATATAATGTTAAAAAGGTGTTTCCTGCATTGTAGCTTGAAACAGAAGTACTCCCTTGCGCTGACAAATTTTCTGGACTTTCCAGCATCGTCACCATCCTCCTGGTCCGGTTCTTCACCATCTAGGACACGGTTCAAAAAGAACTCATCAGTAATGATCAATGAATAAAAACGTGAACACGTGTGACGAGGGGTGTCCTCGGCAAATCCCATGGTTAGGTACCTAGGGTTGATTATGTGGTAGAGAACGCGTAGTACTGGTAGACTCGACGGCTGACAAGCGAGAGTTTACCCAGGTTCGGGGCCCTCGATTGAGGTAAAACCCTTACTCCTGCTTGTCTGGATTTGATCTTGTGAATATGCGGTTACAGGGGTCCGGCGAGCTGTTTGTCTCGTCGGGATTGTGGTGGCTATGAATTGCTTGACCTAATCGGTTACCCTCCTGGCCTTTATATAGGAGGCCAGGTCCTGGATACGTAACCGACTAGGTTTACATATGGAAAGTTCTAACCGACTATGATTTATCTAATTTTAGGAAACTTCTCTTCGTCTGGCTTCTTTCTTCACGGGCTTCTTTAACTCTGGGCCTCTACTGGGCTTCGCCTGTACCAGGTACCTTCACGCCGGGGTACCTGAAGGGTATATCCATGTCAGTAGCCCCCAAGTGCTTGCTTGATTATGGAGAATCATGGATGCACTCCACATGTGTTATTTTTCTGAACAGTATATATGTTTTTATGCAATCTTGGGGATTTTAGCATAGTAGGCCCAGAATACTCCAAACTGGTTAACTACACATTCGGGTAAAACCTTACTAGCTTTCAATCAAACCCGAGTCCCCGGACTCGAATCTGGAACATACTCGAAACAACTTTTGCCTGGGGATTACAGCTTGGCAGGCCTGACTCACTCGAAGAAAGTTGAGTTCAGTTAACTACGCATTCGGGTAAAACCATACCAGCTTTCAATCAAACTCGAGTCCCCGGACTCGAATCTGGAACATACTCGAAACAACTTTTGCTTGGGGATTATAGCTTGGCAGGCCTGACTCACTCGAAGAAAGTTGAGTTCAGTTAACTACGCATTTGGGTAAAACCATACCAGCTTTCAATCAAACTCGAGTCCCCGGACTCGAATCTGGAACACTTTTGATGTATTTGCCTAGGGATTTTGACTTAGTAGGCCTGAACTTACTCGAATCAACGATGTCAGTTAACTGCTCATTAGGGCAATACCATACTAGCCTTCAATCAGATTCGAGTCCCCGGACTCGAACCTGGTACACACTGGACAGATTCGACTCAGGCCGCTTGGGGTCTTACTGATTCGTTCTGCAGATCATATTTGCTACCCGACGCGTCCGTCAAGATTTTCATCATGTCTGTTGACACGGAAAAACTTAAGGGAAAACACTGCCGGAGTGTCCCTTAGCCCAGCTCGATTAATATCGGCAGGTCTTATCTTTGCATTTGCGTATGCAGCATCCGAGACTTTTTCGATTGACATAGTCCGGGAATTTTATGAATTATGTTTGTGAAATTAAAGGACTTTGCCGAAATGAATCAGTCGAGTCAACTTTGCCGAGTGAGTAATTTTTACCTTTTTAGAAGCTTTATGGGAGCGCGACAGCGCTCCCATGGGAGTAGCCCCCGAGATTGTGGTTTATTGTTTGCAATAGAGGACAATCTTAAATTATGTTCTGCATGTCTTCAATCGAAGAATTTTTGATGTATGCTCCCATGGGAGTATATGTAGCAGTCAAATCCTCTATCGATTGCAATCTGTATTATGCGTCGATTGTACTTTTGAATCTGTTACTCGACCATGGATGTTGTTTCTTCTTCTGACATCATCCGTGACATCTTAGGTGCGCGCTCGCTGTTTTGACAAGACCACTCGACACCAGCAGAATGAGCACTGTGGAGCTGTCAGAAAAGGAGCTGGATGCTCATGTGAAGAAAGTGACGAAGATCAAAGTTTCTGAAAAAATCAACTTCAACTTCGCATATGTCCCGTATGGGCCAGACAAAGCTTTACCCGAGGTAAGAACTTTTCTCTGCCGATTTCTACTCTTCGACCACATGCTTTTTGCGACTGTTTTGACTATGTTTGTTTGAATATGTGTAGGATCACTCGACTACTACTTCTCTCCCTCCTCTGCCTGAAGTTGGGCCTACTCCTGAGACTGCGGCGCTGGATATTCCCAAGACATCCTTGGTTGAACCCGCCTCTGCTCACTTGACTCCCCAAGAGACTATTGCAGAAGAAAAAGGCAAGGAGGTGGAGCAGGCCGCAGTCGAGTCTGATGCTGAGCCCGTCGTGCATAAGCCCAAACGCCGTCGCCTGGAGCTACTGAAGTCTTTGAGTTCGGAGTCGAAGGAAGATGAGGAAGGGGACACTGGCAATTCGAGTACTAAATCCCTCGTTAAGAGTCATCCTTTGAGCTCCTCTCCACTCGCGCCTCGTCCTCCTTCTACTTCGGGTGGCGTTTCTCGCCTGGGTGTCTTTGCTCTTGGCAAGGATCCTGATTCCGATGAAGAGGAGGAACTCAGGTTTGCTTTATGATATGTTCTTTTCTTTGGCTTCTTTTTGTGATTGCTGCTTTTTCGATTGACCATGCTTTTGCTTGATGATATTTTAGCGATAGGTCGCCATCTCCTCCTCGAGTCATAAATTCGTCGATTGTGGCACAGCCAACCATCCTTCCAGAAGCAACACAGGGTACTGCTCCTGTTGCTACTAAAGCTTCGACTTTGGTGGTGAGTGCCAACGTGAGCAAAGAGAAGAATACTTCAACTGCAGATGTTGCGGCGTCTTCTTCCACTCCTTGGACTGACCACGTGAGTGTGTTTGTGCTTGTCTTTGCCCATGTATTCTTTTGCTCATATTAACACTGTGAATGCTTTCTGCGTTTAGCCGATGTTTGCTGCTATGGCTCCTTGGATCCAATCTTTTGCTCGGTTGGAGATCGAGAGGGACTCCCTGCAGTCGACCTCGTCGGAGCTTGCGAGTGAGTAATTTTGTGCTGAAATCTGGAGGAGCAGGTAAAAAATATGCAGACCCAGCTTTCTTCCCAACAATGTGAATCGAAGAAAGCACTCAATGATGCCCAGAATGCCATCACTCGCCGCGATAAGGATCTGGCTGCACGTCTTTCAGGCTTGGCGCATGCTGCCAAAGGTGAGAGTTTTGATTTTGCGATTACAGATGCTTTTTGTCTTTCGAGAGTTTTTACTTATGACTTCTGTTTTCTGAATTTGAAGGTCTTGAAGGTATGTCGACTTCTGCCGGGACATCGAGTGATACGGTATCACTTGATAGTGTATTGCGGAGCTTGAAGCGTTGCTGTCCAAGACCCAAGGGGATCTGGCTGCCGTGACGGGTACCCTTGGCCGTTTGCATGCAGGGATGTGTCCTATGGGCACAACCCCGTCGACTGCTCAAGGTCTTGCTGCGGCATTTGGAGAGGGATCTTCAATCGTGGCGGACTTTGCACGCGAACTCACGGTACGCGGCTCGGAGTACACCCTCAAGCTTTTACTAAGCAATGGTGTAGAGGCTGACTTCACCACTGCACTGTCGGATTACCCGAAAAAGTAAGATGGAAAGCCACTATCACTCAAGGGTGTCACCGATCCTGCTACTCGAATGAGCGAGCTTTGCATCCAAACCATGGAGCGCCGTGCTGAAGCTGTTGCAGCTCGGTCGCGTAAAAATAGGGCGGAGTCTGTGTCACAGGTTTAGGAAACATTTGTGATGTAATTAGGTTACTCGAACCTGGCATGTATGCCTTTGCTATTTATGCTTAGTATGCTTTTGAATGCTTTGTAGTTGAATGAAATATGCTGAACCACCTGAAATTTACATCTTTATGCGTCTGTGTACCTGAACATTTTGCTTTATGAATCAGCCACAAGAACACATGCCCGGTGGATCTTCAATACCTCATACTCAAACACCTGGACAGGCAAGGAATGATGCGAGGGTACTTGCGTTTGCAACGAATCGAGTGAAGGAATTAGAGCAGGAACTCAGAAGCACTCAGGCTGAGTTGGTGCTACTTCGTTCCCAGCCAAGTTTTGCTACCCAACGCGAAGAATATGTTCTTGGCGAGATGGACAACATAAATAGGCAACTCGAGTGTGAGTATATGACTTCCCTTCCTTTTGCTTGATGTTTTTGCATTTATTTGTGCTATGCCCTGGACCAATCGGCTGTAGCTTTTGTAGGTTTTGTACCCGACTTCAAGCAGGAAGATAAGCGGGTCAACCGACTTCTTGATAATGCTGTTGAGATACCAACGACTGGCAAGCAGCATTTTATGTTAGATAAAGTGCATGCCCGTACACTCTCCTTACTTTGAAGGATCGAGTATGGCGAAACGCCCAAGTACTCGAAATGTGTAGGCGTATCTTCACTCAGCTGAATTGCGCGCTCTTCCCGTCGGGTCCTCAACCACAAGGACTGTTTCCTTTGATAGATATCTTTTGAGTGGCGAGCTCGGTCAAGGAGTCTTTGATGCAGCTTGCAATTCTTGGGTCCAACCACTATGGCTTATATCCGTAGTCGAAGACCAAATTTTGCACTTCGTGCTCCTGCGGTTGGTACTCTTGTTCCTCAATCGCAGTTGATCGAGACCCGTGATGCTGCTGAAGACTTCATCGATCGTTGTAAAGAACAACTTTTTGGTCATGTGCAAGATATCAAGGATGAACCAAGCTCTTAGCTTATAGTCTTGGGTTTGTAATTGCGACAGCCCTCGAGTGTAAATATGTAATGTTTCATATATGAAAGGATTTTTGCATGTTCATACTTATGAGGGCCCTCGATTGTGCCGATTGGGGTTTGTTGGCTTTTGTATTCGACCCATCCTCCAAGGATATCGAGTGGGATTTGAGTTTTATATGTTTGACCCAGCCCCCGAGCACGTCGAGTGGGGTTTGGGTTTTATGTGTTTTGACCCAGCCCCCGAGCATGTCGAGTGGGGTAAATAATATGAAAAGTATTTATGAAAAATATGAAGGAACATATATCTTTATTCCGAATACGTATTCGACCAGCAAGCCGCCTCATTAAAAACCTTCCAGTCCCCTTAGGTACCCTGGTAAGGGAAAAGAGTGCGTCTGAAACCTGCTGGCCCATATATGTTTTGTTACATTGGTATGACTACTCCCTATTGGAACAACACCAGGGATCGTCTGAGCTGTTGGTAACTCTTGCATTGATGACTTGTTTGCGCCGGCATCGTAGCTTGATCTTTCATGTGTGAAGACAGCCTCAAACCTTTCTTGTGTCTTTGCTGAGGTATCTGCTCTTTTTCTTAGGATCTTGTCCGTTCCCATATGATGTGCCTTTCTGCACACCCTTCGAGTGGCAGTATTGCTTGAGCTTTGTCTGTCTTTTGAGTGTGTTCCTTAGATTGTGCTGCAACGTCTATGATGATACCATTTAGGGTTTCGAAGTTTGAGATGATGATGCCGCCTTTTATGGTCATGGCCAAACTTGTGGTTGATGCGTTGGGTGAGCCACTTTTACCGCCGCCCCGAGTGTGGGATCATCCTTGTCCGGCTTCTTTTTTGTGATTACGACTGCCGGAGTGGGCTGAGGATGCCACTTTTTGACTGATCTGTGCCTGACTCGCCTGAAGAAAACGTCTGGCGGTATTTGCGCCTTTGCTGACCCAATATTGGCCAATTTACTTGCTTGTTTGTTGCAAGTGCGGGTCACATGTTGCAGTTGGCAACTGCGAAACCTTTTTTGCAATGTGTCATAGTGGTCTTTATATGCAGCTAGGCTAGCCACCTTGCCCCTTCCTGCTCCTATTGCGTTTTGTGCAATTATGCTGGAGTTTCCGCGGATGATAATTTCGTCTGCTCCTGAAGCTTTTGCCAATCGCATTCCTTGGAATAGGCCTTCATAGTCTGCTTCAACTTTTGACGGGAAGGGGAAATCTATCTGTAAGACATAATTAAGTCTTTCACCGCCTGGTGATATGAGTGTCGTACCTGCGCCTATGCCTTTTCTCCCTTTCGATCCTTCGAAATATAATACCCAAATATCGGGTCTATCAAGATCGTCGATCTGCTGGTCGTCTTCCTCCTCCAATGGTTCGATTGTCCATATGGCATGTACTTCATGTATGACAGTTTCGACTGCCTGTTTTTTGAGCTCTGGTTCCATTACGGAATTTCTGTCAGGTGATTGTTCCACAAGAAATTGCTCTGTTCGAAACGCTTCTGAGATTTTACTAAAGTCTCGATCGCATGCATCGGATCTCTGGAAGTTGCCATTGACTGTTATTACTCCCTTTGGTCCTGGCATCTTGAGCTTTAGATAGGCGTAGTGTGGAACAGCCATGAATCTTGCGAACGTCGGACGCCCAAGTATAGCGTGATATTGTGACTTCCAGTCGACGACTTCGAACTCAATCGACTCGGTTCTGAAGTGTCAGGGGTTCCGAATGTGACGTCGAGCTGGACTGTACCTTTCGGGTGTACTGCTCTACCTGGGACGATGCCATGGAAGGTGTTTGTCGATTCTGGCAGGTTATCGACTGCCTTGTTCATCCTTCGCAGGGTATCTGAAGATTATGTTGAGGCCACTGCCTCCATCCATGAAGACCTTAGTCATGGTGTAGTTGCCAATTTGCACATCGAGTACAAGGGCTGCGTGCCCTGGTCGGTATACTGCTGGCGGGTGATCCTCTCGGTTGAAGGTAATTGGAACTTCGGATCCTTTCAAGAATTCTGGAATAGCTGGGGTGCCATGACCGCCATGTTGACGTGTCGTGTGTGCAGTTTCTGTTCTCGATTGGATGGTCGCCCTTTTTGGATCATGTTCACTTGGCCTCGAGTGGCAGGGTATTGCTGCCTCTCCCTGGGGTACTTGATGTATGGCTGCTGCCACTTGTGTTCCTCCGTTATGTTGTGTGGGCACCATGTATACTGGTGCTGGTTGCATTTGCTGCTGCGCTGTATATGTCTGAGTAGGCTGTGCTTGCTGTGGAACAGAGTATGCTTGAGTATGTTGTACTTGCTGTGGCGCAGAATATACCTGAGCTTGTTGCACATGTTGCGGTGTAGAGTACGCTTGAGCTGGTACCGCTTGCGTGTGGGTTACTGCGATTGGCTGTGCTTGTCAATTGCGGTGGAGCGTGTCCTTCCTTTTGCAGGCGTAGTACGTATCGATCGCCAATTGGTCGAATTCCCTGCAGTTCTTTAATGAATGATTAGCACGTAACCTACCGTCGTCTCCCTTGTATAGGTGAAATCTGCAGTAATCGTCCATCCGCTCTTCGAGTGAGCGCTCTGGCTCTTTGTCTGCTCGTTTGCGCCATTCAGGCCTTCTGTAACTATCGCGGTTGTCACGTCCGCGATAATTGTCACTGCGATCATCTGAGCGGCGATCTCGACTGTCTCTTCGGTCGTCTGTACGGTGGTCTCGATTGTCTCGGTTATCTTCAGGATGTTTGACAGTTTGGTCTCGACTATCTCGCGGCTGGGAACCCTGCTCCTACGAAACTTGGCTTGTCATCATCATAGTGGCGATATTTGCGCTTGCGCCTTCTATCATCCCGATAGTTGTCTCTACGATCTCGATTATCTCTGTCGTGGTTGTCGTGTGATGGCGTAGGTTGATTGCCTCTTACTGAGTCTTCTCCGTTTGCCCACTTCGTTGCGATTGCCATGAGGGCTGCCATTGTTTTTGGGTCTTCTCGTCCGAGCATCTCCCTGAAATCTTTCCTCCACAAGCCTTCCTTGAAGGTGTCGATTGCCCTATCTTCTGATACATGTCCTATCGAGTTGCGGATGGTGGTCCATCGCCTTATATATGACGCAACGACTCGTCCGGGCCTTGCTTACATGTTTTGAGTTCTTCAAATGTTTTGGGCCTGTCACATAAGGGTCCGAAGTATCTGACGAAATCATCGCGGAATTGCTCCCACGAGTCGTAATATGACTCGGGTAACGATTTGAGCCAATCGCGAGCTGCTCCTTCCATCATGAGTTGTATGTACTGCATTGCTGTAGTTGTTGTGCCACGCTGACAGCTGACGGCTAATCTGTAATCTTCTAACCAGCCTGAGGGCTCCTGTTTGCAATTGAATTTTGGCGTTGCTGCGAGTGAGAACTTCTTGGGCATGCGAGCTTCCCGAATTCGTCGAGTGAAGCACAATGCTCCGCATGGCCCTATGTCTGCCCCTGAGTCAGAGCTACTGCTATATGACCTTCTAGATCGGCTCCTCCGATGGCGCGAGCTTCTTCCGTCGCTTCTTCCCCTAGGGCTTCGACTGCGACGATCCCGATATGTTTCTCGTGCGGGTGTGGTTTGCGTTGGCTGTATGGCCTTTGTCGCAATCGCCAGTTGCTTGTATAGTTGAAGGTGATGATCTCTCTTTGGATCTCCCACTGGAGGTTCGATTGTTTTGAGGTAGTTGCCCAATGTCATCAGTGCTCCAACTGGCTCAGTTGGTATGATCAGTCCTTCCCTATCCACTTCCATAAAAGCTGGGTCAAGGTTTCGAGTGATTGCAGCTCGACCCGCTTCACCCAGGTTGAGCCTTGGCCTATTTGCGGGATCGTGTCTCCCAGTAGAACTCATGGATATGCCTTTCGCCTGGCGCTTGATATGCTCGCCTGTTTTCTGCGTTCCTCGAGTGTAGCTCTGTAATTGTTCAGTCGAATATTTTCTTGCCAGTTGAAGTATGCGTAAGTCATCTGTTCTTCTGGAGTTGCGTCGATTGGCATCATCGCGCAATTTTTTATGATTTGATCCACTTTCTCCGCTGTTTCAGCCGTGATGGTTAGGGTGGTCCTTCCGTCAGGCATGGTAACTGTGCATGGAAATTGTGTGGGTCGACGACATGCTGCTGCCGCGGATGTTTCTGCGGCGCTTGCGGTATACACCTGGTAAGGTATTACTTGGTTGGCGATCTCCACGCTGCTGACACGTACCATGGACTCGGCGTCTTCATCCAAACTCATGTCGGAGTTACTCGGTTTGCTGTTGGTTTTGCCGTAGTCGAGTTGATCGTCGATTGTCTTGTCCAAGCTTCTGGTATTGCACGTGAAGATCTCGTGGTTGGCCTGCACCTCAGGGCCATTAAAGTCGGCTAGGTAAATGCTGTCATCGAGGTTTTCCTTGCTTTGCGGGAGGTTTGTGCAGTCGAAGTTGCCTTCGAGTGACTCAGCCGAGTTGTTTGGACGGAACACAGATTCGACTTCGCTTCCTCCAAAGTTTTTGGCCACTGCTTTGCGAAATTCTTCGTCGTCCATCGAAGTTGCAGAGTCACTTGGTGTTTGGATCGGTGCGATCTGTGATGATGTTGCTGCCGAGATTGAAGGTGTTGCGGATGCAGTCGACAGATTGTCGAGTATCTCCATGTCGATTGTGTCCAACAGATCCTGCACACCATCTTTATCAACGAAAAAATTTAAGTCACCAACAGTAACGTCCAAACCTGATTCTAGACTCTCGAAGGCCTGTTGAGCTTCGATTGAATGTGGTTTGAGCCTCCTTGGAGAAATTGCGAGTGTTCGCTTTTTGAGTTTGCTCCAGTCGATGGGATCGGCGAGTTGCCGTCTGAAGTTATGATCGGCGATCCGCCGTTTGGTGAGGCGATCGGTGAATTACCGTGTGAAGGAGAGGTTGTCGAGTGACCACCTGATGATGAAACCGGCGAGGCCGTGAATCCAGCACGACCTCTTCCCACAGACGGCGCCAATTGACGAGGGGTGTCCTCGGCAAATCCCATGGTTAGGTACCTAGGGTTGATTATGTGGTAGAGAACGCGTAGTACTGGTAGACTCGACGGCTGACAAGCGAGAGTTTACCCAGGTTCGGGGCCCTCGATTGAGATAAAACCCTTACTCCTACTTGTTTGGATTTGATCTTGTGAATATGCGGTTACAGGGGTCCGGCGAGCTGTTTGTCTCGTCGGGATTGTGGTGGCTATGAATTGCTTGACCTAATCGGTTACCCTCCTGGCCTTTATATAGGAGGCCAGGTCCTGGATACGTAACCGACTAGGTTTACATATGGAAAGTTCTAACCGACTATGATTTATCTAATTTTAGGAAACTTCTCTTCGTCTGGCTTCTTTCTTCACGGGCTTCTTTAACTCTGGGCCTCTACTGGGCTTCGCCTGTACCAGGTACCTTCACGCCGGGGTACCCGAAGGGTATATCCATGTCAACGTGAGAAGCATCAGGACAATTTACCTGCTGCATCATCCGTGTTTGATTCATCATGTACATTTGAAGTAGGATCTAGAATTGGGAAGTCCTCACCCTCGGTCCCATCCTCGTTGTTCTCTTCAACAACCGGAGACTCTCGTCATATGGCATCCAACGGTTCCATCCCGTTTCCCCTCCTGGAAAGAATAATGGATACGCCAAAGGATCATAGCAACCATAGTATGCTCTGATGTATATGGGACGATCACCTTTGTCATGCAAGACAACTTGCCTATCAAAAGTGTTTTGTGGATCGCTCCCTTCGACCCACATCGCAGCCACCTGGGAAGCCGTGAGGAGCATTGTACCTTCGTTGGTCCAGCCTTATGTCTGTGTTCAATGAAATCTTATATTCTTCTCTGTTTGGAACATAGCCCATGCTCTTAAAAACCTGCACATATGGGTTGTCCTTAAGTATCTCTAGAATCTTCCGTATGAGATTTATATCAAAATCTAGAGACCGCTTTGCTCTATGTTCCAAGGTTTCATCAGTATCATAGATGTAGAGCTGCAGATGTCTAGGACCTTGACCACCAGGCAGCAGATCATCCGCCTTATAGTACAATGCCCCGTGTGCACAGAAGGTATATACACCGGTTCTCGCCGCATTGCTGACCCTAGGATCGAGTGTGACCGCAAGGCTTGTGAAAGAGAAGTGGCTGTTGAAATACCTTATGTGCTTTCTAAAATATTTTGCATCCTCATCAACCTGACTTGTAAACAACCGGCGCGACTCCGCAGGAACTTCTGGGGTAACTATCTTGACTTTTCCTTTTTTGCAACAGAACGCGGGACCCTCAAACTGGAACCTAGTTGCCCCACAGGGATTGCAATCTGGTACTGCTCTCAAAACATGATGCTTGGTTGGTAGATTGTGGTACACGTAGTCATAAGGATCCACATTCTGGTTACTCGGAGCAACACCCCTTGTCACTCTCCACGAATCAAACACATCTCCTGCCAAGATATAATACATGAAGGTCAAAAATAGATGCGCAAAATTTGATATCAGAATACATCTATCTCAAAAATTCCATCCAAATAATTTACCTTGGCCACGATACATCCTGGACTCATCATCATCATCAAATAATGAGTCTTGCTCATCTAGCTGAAAAATGCATGTAATATCGGAATCTTCATCACCTGTTTGAACAATGACAAATTATGTATAGGTAAATGTGTATCAACTAAATGAAACGACAACCAATAACGTACTGCATCTTTAGGCTCCCAAAAAAAGTTACTCCATTTTACCTTCCGATGCAGCATAGTGTTCAGTTGGCTCAAAAATCCCTGTAACATTTGTTGCCGATCTCTGAGACCCCTCCACGGAACAAACACCTTCTGTTTGTGATCAATAGTAAACCTGCTGACACCTGCAAATTTTTTATGTAGGCACACATGAAAAAATTAAGGCACCATGCATAGTCTATTATTAGAAACTGAATCAAATCGGCTATTTGTACCATTTGTTTGTACAGAAGTCGGCGATATATGAGACACTTCCACAGAATTAACACCGATATGATTTCCAACCTTTTTTTCTTCACGGGCAATGCGTTGCATCTGTAAATAATCCGCCTTTTGTTGAAGCGTCAATCTTTCATACCACCCTTGACCACCATGTTTTATGATACCCTGTCGAATTTGATTAGAAGATGAGCCAGGGCGGTTCTCCATGTTGGATATCCCATGAGAAATTTTAGACGACTCCCTCGGGAAAACATTTATCCTATTGATGATGTCCAAATAACTCAAATCGATCTGCTCCAATAAGGATAACAGATAATACTCCAAGAAGCTATATAGAAGAGTTATTGTTGATCCAGAATTTTTTAAAAAATTGGCATCCATATTTAACATTCCTCTCAGTTTTTACATATGTGGTGTGCAAGCTTTAAGATGGTACTCCAGAAATCGGACAACAAAGAATGGTAGACAATTCACCCTCTGTTTCAGCTGCTGCCACAGTTGGCTCAAATATTCCATCCAGAAAACAGTAATTATTTATTTAAAGAATACCTGATCCTATATTCTTTGATCGACTTTGCATGGCAGGAGTGCTTGGTGAGAGACCAATAATTGTTGCGGAGGACATATTCATGATCGACGAAGGAGAAGATGTTTCTGCTATGAATTTTCCTTTCTTGTTATCACGGTTCCGTTGCAACACAATACCCCTCTGTTCGGCTGGCATATTTGAGTAGTGTTCCCTAGACCGCTGCCGTTTCTTCTCAGCAGCAGTGCTCTCATTTGGCTCCACAAAGCTTTGTCTAGCTGAAACCGACTTAACAATTATAGTAGACAAATAGTAATAATGGTACCAGCACATAATTGTCTGACAAAACTTGTTTGAGTTTACTGAAAACGGCCCAAAAAACACATTGTATAATATTACCTGACATTTGGTAGCAACTCGAGGTTTGAGTTTCAGTTGCATCAAGTCTGCTTATATGGTTTCGCATAGATGAGGCAGTGGCGATGACAGTCGGTGTGTAGTTCTCCGTTGTCGTTGTTCGCTGATAAGTATCATTTCTATGAAGTCAGCTAATGTCATCGTTTTCTTTGTGTTTTTGGCTTCCTGTGTAGATTGAGATTACAAAAACTGAGTACTGATGCATTCATATTAAGGGTGAAATAAAAAATGAGATTTGATGCATATGAAAAATTGTGTAGGTGACTTGCATACCTAGTGCATTTGGAGATCGCATCTGCTGAGTAATGCACGACTGTCCTGACCCCATCTGCATCACCCTACAGTGTTGGTAGAGACAAATGATTATACTGTAAGTGCCTCCATATGAATGGCACATAGTAGAAAAAAATCATCTTTACCAGGTGAAACCCTTCGTGAGGATTGTCCAGGCATTTCGACATTCTCGCTGCACCCTGACTGCAGCCATTTTCTTTTTTTGGCGTGATATGCGCAGCTTCTCGAGGTATTCAGCTTTCTGCTCATCCGTCATTCTGGCATACCACCCTTGCCCACTCGTTCGACATGTAGTTGAATTTTCAGAGACAATTGCAGCCTTCTTTTTTTGTCTAGCCGCACACTGCTTCTCCAGGTACTCGGCCTTTTTCTCAGGCGTCATCCGGGCATACCATCCATTACGACTTGGTGGTTTCTTTCCGAGATTATCACCATTCGTGGCATTTGCATCTGTTCTTGTAGATGTGTTCGTTAGGTCGTCAAACGGAGAACGCGTCACAGATGGTAAGGATGAATTTTCCATATCCCACCTACAATCTGCCACATAAAGTTGAACCGGAGATGTAAGCAAAACCAAATAAAACAAACATGCGCTAGATCTCTCTTTTAATTGCTTCCTGAGGCTGCTAACTGTCTAAAAATGAGCTGGGCTATGTGCACTGCCTAATTGTAATGTGACATAAGCAACCTACAGTTGATTGCCCGGTAAGGATAATCATATGTATTCTTAACAAAAATGGAAGACGACACTAAGATGTCAGAAAACAACAATGCAGCCAATATAATGCTATGCATGAATTAGTGCCCTGAAACTCCTATGCCGTTTCAATATGAGTTTGAAAGAACAGTGCAGCGAGGAAAAAATTAAGAAGCTCAGCTGAGCAATTTATGCATAAATTAAGAAGCTGAGCTATTTAAACAAATACGAAGCTTAGTACTGCAGCATACAAGGGCTCAGCTATTTCTACATGTAAGAGTCCATCGAACAAATCACATGCTACTCTTGCTAGCAAAATAAATGAGTGGAATCCTATATGAGTTAGGCATGCATAGTCAGGCATGTAATAAAGAGGCACATCTTCTCCGAGAGCGGGTACGTACCTATAAGCAAATCAGAATCTGAGTGAACATAAGACACATCAAAACCGATATATTCCTTGACAGACATGTACAACAGTGAAAATGAATATGATATGAGATCTGGACAGACATTATCAAAAAAATGCAATTGATTGACCTGAACTTGCCTAACAGAAACATTATTATTTTTTAATTGATTTACAAGCAGAACAACAGAAAATGAGATCAAATATCATTCTCTCACAAACATTTACATTTAAGTTCACTTCACAAATATAAGGGAACGGGTTTCGCATCACCCTTTGCAAATACAGTCATGCAAACTTGCAGGAGATGCATTCTTAAAAAGAGCAACAGAATGCAATTCAATCCTCCAATTATTTTCTCCAAAAATTAAAATTCAAGAATAGGCTCACGAATACCACTCACTACATCACATTCACAAACATAGGAAATTCGAAAATCGTTTGACAACCACGCAATGGAGATGCAACTCACAGATTCGTCAGTTTGGTCAGGCTGAGTGTCGTTACCGTCAGGGTAGTATGAATGTAGTTTCAGGCTGAGTGTCATCACATTCATAAACCTATTATTGATAAATAGAGGGTAGTATCGGTTTAGTTCCATCGTCCACTGTTAAAATTACAGAATACGATTGCAGGGAATCACCCAGATTGCAGTTTAAATTTACCTCAAGTAGTAGTTTCGAAGGTTGGAATCTCTAAATTTGATTGTGCTGATACTTCAAGTATTTCTAACTGCATGAACAATGAGAAATTATTTCCCCATTGATAAATTCAATTTCGCTAAATTTGGTGGTGTACGGCGGCTGCAGTTGCATCGTCGAGGGCATACCCCGGAGCGTTAGAGGCAGTGGACAGGCGGCGATGACGGAAGCGGTGTAGAGGACCACGTTGACGGACGCGGATGATAGGGCTCCGGCGTCATGGACCGCGTGTAGCAGGAGGTGACCGCGTGTAGCAGGAGGTGCTCCGGCGTCGTTACTATCGCTTAACTCCACCAAAAAGTGAGTTTGAAAGAGGAAAGATACAAAAAGTTATTAAGCCCTCATAGAGGTACTATGGGGTATGAAACTGAGCAATCATGTTACAATAATAGACTTTGACATAACATATGGAAATTGTTGAGAGCCAGGAATTAGCGCATGGTTCCTACTTCGCTGGCTTCATTCAAATCAGTGATATCGGAGCTCAATTAGTGTTAGCTAAATCGTACTGCCTTGGTATTAATGTAAGAATAAGTTTTTGAAATATTGCCAGAATACCACCATCTATATAAATATGTGACTAAAATGTTTTTCAAGATAGAACATTTGTTACTACTAAAATTATAGTTAAATATGTTTCCAGTATGTGCACAAGAAAATATAGGATTTAAGGTTAAATATAATTTCTATGTCACAACAAGCACCTCAGCACATGCACCGGCAGCAAGATTAGTGGTAATATCTTTTTTTTTGGGAGATTTCGTTTTCCTTATTCTGAGAAAAAATGCTATAATCAATAAACATATCCCAATAACACACTAAGCACTCCATAAAATAGCTGACCAACACTTGTGCAGCAATCATGTAAATTTATTCAAACTTACAGGTCTGCAATGTAGAATAACTGTGAAGAAATGTTTTTCTTGCAAAGCAAAGTATTAAACCATTGTCCTGCAAAAGAAATCGTATTTTAATGTTTTGTTCTGCCTTTTTCATGCAAATAATTATATAATGTAAGTTCTGTACTTCCATAATATTTGTAATAGCAACTACAGTTCAGCTTTTTTTTAGATAAAGTACAGTTCAGCTTTTGTCAGAGGCATATCTGGCCGCATCAATCCATCATACACGATATTATTTGTAATAGCAACTACAGTTCAGCAACTACATTATTGGTGCTCTGTATCTGAAGCAACAAAAATAATGGAATGGGAAGCGAGGTAATTCTTGAATCTAAAATGGTTTCATTTCTACCATTGTAGTCCTGTTTCAGTTGAACCTGTCAAGAAACTTGTAAATTGCAATCAGCAGCAAATTTCCAATTCTAGTATAAATAATCTTAGTTTGCAATATAAATGGGCTGCCAACAATTTTGTGCTGAAGAAAAGAAGGATGTATGAGATTTTGTCCTTTCAAGTACAAGAAGATAGATGACCTAAATGCCACCCTTCCCAGGAAGGATCGTTTCTTCAATGTTACTATTCAAGCTCGATGTCCAGAGCCAGCTCCTTTTTCACCTACTACAGGCTCTACGCATTGGACGACATCAGTCCAAGTGAAATTTCTATCATTACGATCTTTGATTAAGCATCTCAACACTACTCTGCTGCTAACATTTATTACCTTTTTTGTGCTCCTTCCAGTTCCCCTAAGAAGCAAACGATTTGCAGAGGATTGTAGAGAAGCAAACACAAGACACATAAAAAATGATATATTACTTGACAGACATGTATTACAGTGACAATGAATATGATATGAGATCTGGACATACATTATCAAAACCATGCAATTGATTGAGATGAACTTGCCTAACAGAAAAATAAAGCTCAAAAGCAGAACAACCGAAAATGAGATCAAATATCATTCTCTCACAAACAATTACATGTAAGTACAGTCATGCAAACATGCAAGAGATGGATTGTTAAAAAGAGCAACATAATGCAATTCAATCCTCCAATTATTTCCTCCTAAAAATGAAATTCAAGAATACGGTTGGTATGTTAAGTGTGACGAATACCACTCAATACATCACATTCACAAACATAGGAAATTCTGTAATCGTTTGACAACAACGCAAAGGAGATGCAACTCACGGATTCGTCAGTTTGGTCAGGTATTTCAAACTGTTTTTGTTGATTGTGCTGATGCAAAGGAAATTCTGTAATCGTTTGATTATTGCTTCGTCGAGGGCATACCAAGAAGCGTTGGAGGCAGTGGACAAGCGGCGATGACGGAGGCGGAGTAGAGAACCGCGTAGCCGGACGCGGATGATAGGCTTCCCTGAAGACGGCGACTATACCACGTGTAGCAGGAGGTTCTCTGGTGGCGTAGATGGCGGCGCGGCGTAGACGGGAAGGGCTGGGCTCCGGCGGCGTTGATGGCGAACCGATGGGGAGGGGTGGCTCTGACGGCGTTGATGGCGAGCCGATGGGGAGGGGTGGCTCTGACGGCGTTTAAAGTGGCGCGGGCAGAGGGCAGCGGCGCCGCGGGCGGAGATGGGTGGACGGCGGATCGTCGGCGGTCGTCGGTGGTTGGGCGGCGGTGAGTGAGCGGCAACGGCGTTGATGGCGAGGTGATGGGGAGGGGTGCTTCTCTGACGGCATTTTAGTTGGCGCGTGGATAGGGAAACTGCGACGCGGGCGGAGATGGGTGGGCTTGTCGGCGGCGGATGCACACCGGCGGCGGCTCGTCGGTGGGTGGCGGTGCGGGAGCGGCAGCGGCGCGTCGGTGGATGGGAGGATGCGGCGCCGGCGGTTATTCCGTGCGTGCTCTGTTTCGGGAGGGGAAGAGAGCGGTTTCCTATTTTCGTTAGTGGGCTTTTTCTTATTTTTTCGTGGGGGGGAAAGGTGCGCACATCATTAAACATTGCACGTATCTGAGGCGTTCGATCTAGGTTGATGTACGGTCCAGATCCTCCGGATCTGACAGTCTCTGCCTTTTAATATTAGTGGAGATATCTCATAAACGGGTTTGTGTTGTCTCTAGTGTTTAGTTTAGTTAATGGATGTTGTTGCGTACTGGTGGCAGTACAACAAGTGTACTGTATGCATGCAACGCTTTATATATATACTAGGAAAATAAAGTGAATCCCCACTATTGTAGAGTTTCTACACTTGAAAAATATAAAAAGTTCTCCAGAAACATGAATTTGGCTGACCTTTGCTGATTCAGCTTTAGTATAGCACACTAAAAGGATGATTGATTCGATGTTGTAGATATTGATTCATATATTTGGTTGAACTTTGCAAAGTTTTCTTTACCCAAAAACTATATGCAACATATTTTACAAAGGAGGGAGCATCGTGAGACATCTGTCGTGAGGGATGAAGCCATTTGGCAAATTGAACTGTGGCAACGGAGTAAAATATGGTTTGCATTGCATCGGACAGGCATCCAAATTTGGCCTATTATCAAGTATTATTTGAATCTACTAGTATGATACTCTGTTGCTCTGGATCAGTGGCGGATCCAGAATCCAACCAAGCCCCGGGCCAATCTTTAATTTCAGTGTAGTAATTAGGCTAAGTGCTAGGGAAAATCACCAATCTCACTAATACATAGCTTTAAAAAAAAATCTGCACCCCGGGCCATGGCCCCTGCTGCCAGGGGTGTGGATCCGCCCCTGCTCTGGATGAAGTCCAAACTAACGTGGAAAGGACTGCGCCTCGCATGGTATCTCCAATATTTGAATCTACTAGTGGTATAATACTACAGAAATTCTCCGTTTTCTCCATCCAAAATTGGCCTTTTCTCCAGTAATTTTATTTCGAGGAATCTACCGTAAATTCATTTCTGAAATTAAAATTTCTGGTTAGTACGTGTTGGCCCGAGAGAAACCGGTCAAATGCCGAGATATTTGTTTTCGTACTCTTCACCTCACGCTGCTGCTGAGTAGCTCGCCGGCGGAATCATCGTCTCCACCGCGCGCGGCGCCACCTCTCGATCGACCGAATCCCATTCGCCTCCGCGGGCGCCATGAGTTGCGCGGCGGCGTGGGCTCCGCCCTCCGGTCTCGGCCGCCACCCCGGCACCTCCTCCCCCTTGCCCGCAGGCAGGCGACGGGGGAGAGTTTCCTACACCTTCCGTGCCTTTGCCAGCGCTGGGGACGACAGCGGACTGCCGATGGTGCTCCACGATTCCCTCGACGTCGCGGGGGTCGCCACCGAGCACGCCAGGACGGCGAGGGCGGGGTTCGCGAAGCAGATCGGGAGGCTCACCAGGCTCAACGCGGAGACCAGCATCGCTATCAGCCGTGGCGCCGATCTCGCGCGCACCGCGCTCTGCATCGCCGCCGAGGACGACTCGCTCGTCTCCCACTCCTCCGTGCCGCTCCCCGTTGATGCCTTCATCGCGCGCCTGGACGACCTCTCCACCGGGTTCCTCGCCGCGGGGTTCCTCCCGCCCTCCGGCGCGCCTCCTGAGGTCTTCTTCGATCATCTCGACCGCTACCTTTACGGCTACAAGGTAATTTAAGAGTCCGTTGATGCCACCCTGTTACAATATGGTAAACTAAATCAGCATATATTCCATGAATGGATGGTTTGAGCTCAGACTCTGAATATGTAATTTCAAGTCCTTGATTAAATTATGCCGAATTGTGTGCTCTTCCTTTGAGTTATCAATTGATGTGCTACTATGTTACAATTTATCATTCAGGGGTTTCGACGATCAAACGAAATGTCAGATGCGCGGGCTATATATCTTCACTCGGTATGATTGGCCCTACCTTCCCTGCTATGCATATGCTCATGTGATTCCCCTGTATGTCGTTCAGCCATTCTAATGTCGTTTTTGTTGTCTACAACTGGCAGGCTTTGACATGCCGGTCAGGATCAGCTCTAATGCTATCGTTGATATATTCAGAGATGCTGAAGACACTACGGTTATATGGCTTACTAGACTTTGATGAAGAGATCTCCTTTCCACATGATCTCAATGGCCTCCCTAGGGGCTATGACAAACAAAAAACCAAGTTGTCTGATGAACCAAATATTATGACATCAAAGTCTCTTTTGGTTGAGGTGAGTTTATTTCAATCCTCATTCCAGATGTTTTATTTTCAAACATCACTAGTCTGCCACATAGCTGTGGAAGTCCCGTGCACCTTAGTTTCAGGTTTCATAATGAGACTTGAGCTGAGTTTCTTCTTGGCAGTTTTTGTATGCAATTGCTATCAATGTTGTTTGATAACTTAAGACCAATCATGCTCACGACATTCCTCGACTAGCCTCAGCTTTTGGTTCTGATCCATACGTGTCTGTAAAAGTCTTTTGTTCAGTAATAAACAAGGGAGATTGGTAGGCCTATTCAGGATTCACTGCTTACTGCTTGCTTAGATTCATACACATTATACAATACAACCACCAGAGTTTATCCTCCTCAGGGTCTTCTGTTCCCCCTGCTCATGCATGAGACCCTACAGATGAGTTTAGATTTGCAGAGTCATTAAGTATTCCCCAAAAGAGGTAAAGTTAGATAGTCTACAAATGATGATTCTGGACGTACACGTGATCTATGGTACTCAGGACCAGAACTCTTTAATGTAAATTATAGATTGCATGTTTTCGGATAACAATCTCTGCAATAGCTTGGTCTTGACTCTCTTGACATAGTTTGATCCTTCTCTTAATGTTAGTTATCATGTTTGGTTTTTCTTATGTTAAGGTGGTATTACAAGGCTCCAACAGTTGACAATTGTTGAACGCAATAACATTTGGGCTTTATTAATCCATTTTGCAGATTTTACAGACTCTAAAGGGTATGTTCTGGCCGTTCCAGTCTAACCAGTCAAGTAGCTTATTTTTGAATGCTGTTGCTGCAAGCCACCAGGGCCCTGGTAATGCAGGCGACAGTCAAGCAAGTCCACATGGCAATATAAGGTTTGTTCTATATGTAATCCGGTCAGCCTGAATTGCCATTCTCGTTAATCGCCACATGTTTTGCATCACATGACACTGGAGGGATGTGAAATTTGTTTACAGTGCCATAGAGATGGCTGCTGCTAAAGCTGCTCAACATAGGCTGATGCGTGGGGTATGGACAAATGTGCGATTTGGTGATATGCGGCGTGCTTTAGCAGGTACTACATCTTTGTTCCATCTTGAGTCTTATCAAGTTAGTGGTGTATACAAGGAAGGTCTGGCGGAACTATTGGATAATTCGTCTCGCCTCATCGATAATCCGCACCAGTGAATTACATTTTTCTGTTTCTTATTCACGATGCATCCATATTGCCAACATTTATACGTTCCTTTTTTCCTGTCAAGAATTTAGCTACAGTTGGTAGCTGCGTTTCTTTTTCACTCTATTCCACACCAATAAGGCATTTAGCTACTGTATTTTTCTCCTGTTATGCATTTTTGAGCAGTCACTGATCAGGTTCATCATATGATGCATCTTCATGGCAGCTTGCGAGAGACTCATCCTACTGGATCACGATCCGCGCGAACTTAGAGACTATGCTGCTCTTCTGTACCATTGTGCCCATTACGAAGAATGTCTGCAGTACTTAACTAAATTCCAAACTGCCACGGTAATTGATCAGAGCAAGAGCATGCAGCGTTCAGCAATTATAACATTACAGCCCTAAAATGCGAATCTGTGTCATTTCCTTCCAGGTTTTCCAGTCAAAGAGCAGTCCATTGGAGATTTTGGAGGATGATGCAGTGGCTACTCTGAGGGTACGAGTAAGCCTAATTTTAGCAGAGGATGGTTGGACCCGCCGCAGACATGCTGCGAGCTACTGGACCAAAAACTCTGAGCCGTGGTAGATTAGATACTCTTTCTTCTTGGCTGTATATACTGTACCATGCTGAAACATAGCCGCACAACGTGTACATAGAATTTTCCCCTTGCCATTTCCCAATTCGTATGGGATTTCACATGTTTGAGATGCCACTGGCACATTGAAATTTTTCTGCCGGGATTCAGTCTGATACATCCTATCCACGCTACAGAACTGCGGACAGTACATGATAGTTTTTACTACTCAGTCTGATCCATTTGGAAGTCCACAACTCACAAATTGTGTGAAATCTTGCTGTGAAGTATATTTTGTTGATGTAAATTTCATGATATTTTCCCTCTGCCCTAACTGCATGTTATACAGTCGGTTCATGTAAATCCACGATGTTTTCTCTCTGCCCTAACTGCACGTAAACTTCGTGATATGACGAGTTCACCGTTTGAAAGATGGATCACACCAGTACGAAAACATTATAAGAAAAATAGACATAATCTCAAGTAGTCATATCAATCGAAGAACAGAATACAATAACTGTCATTACATAAGATTACCAATAAATTATAGGCTATAATGATACTATTTAAATGTCTGACACAATCATATCGCGAAACGCTACTAGTACTGGATGACTCTAATAGAAGAGATTTCGACTAAAATCAATAATAAAACTTGACCTATATAAACTGCTATGTGATTATGCATGGATACATGCAACGAACTCATCACTGAAGCAGCAAGACGAGAAGCACAGCAAGTGCGGCCGCGAAAGCGACGCCACCGAGAGCAACCGCAGCGGCGGCAGACGAAGTGCCGGGCTGGGAGCCACCGTGCCCGCTGCCGGATCCTTCGCCGCCGTGGCCGGGCTGAGACGTCCCCGGTGCATAGGCAGCTGGGCCGGGCGCGAGCGCAGGCTCCGCCGGGTGCACCATGACGCGCACGATGAGCCTCTGGCCCTCCTCGCAGTGGCCTGGCTGGCCGCTGATGAAGCAGAAGAACCCCGGCCTGTCGAGGGGCACCGTGGTGCTGCCGTCGTCGGACCTGGCGACGGGCTCCGTGGCGTTGCAGGCGTCGAAGTCCTCCCGGTCGACGAGGAGCACCGAGTCGTTCTCGTACTTGAAGTCTGCGTGCAATCAGAAAGGGAACCCAATTAGTAAGTCGCATTACGAAATGCAATCCAAGAAACGGTGGGTGAGGTCGGCGCCGGTGGATGGACTCACAGAGCGCGTCGCCGACGTGGAAGCGGTTGTTCATGGCCCACCAGCCGTAGCTGGTGTTGGCGTCCGGGACGCGCCACCCGCGCGGGCCGCCGACGTGGAACACGAGGCCTGGCGCAGGCGCCGACGCCGACGCGATCACGGGGATCGCGAGGAGGAAGGCCAGCGCGGGGAGGAGGAGCACGAGCTTGGAGGAGGAACCGATGATCTTCAGCGCCGTCATGGCCAGCCGGACGATCTCGGATCGGCGGTGGAGTGGAAGAAGGAGGAAGCCGAAGGGTGATAGACCGGAATGCGCTCTCTCTATCTCGTTGCTCCGGCCTGCAATGGCGTAGGTGCGTGGCTGTGTGTGATCGGCAAGCGCGCGCTCCAGGCGTGTGGCTTTATAGGGGAGGCCGTGTAACTTCCCCTCTGATAATGGCGCGCTCTCGCGGGTTTGACCAGGCTTTGAATTCCGCTGGTTCGTGGGGAGGTGGGCGAGCCACGTCCTACTACGTGTTGATGAAGGAGACGAGGCGGTTTAATTTCGGCTATTAACTTGGATGGATCGACCCGCGCGCGCTCTTGATTTGATTTGAAGACGGGAGGATGCTGCAACGGTTGGGTATCGAGTATTTTTTCCTTGGGGAACGTAATTAAGGGCACGGAGTGCGGGCGAAATTAACAGATTCGAGGAACTGGTCAACGCGCGCGGCAAATACGCGTACACGAGTCTTTTTTTCCTCTGGAAATGAGTGCCGTCGATCATAATATCGAACGACATGGAGTACGTACGGTACGTAGAAGGTTTCGTTTTACTCTCGCGGTCTCACTCCTAAATCAATGGTCCATCAACATGCGGCATCTGCTGCCAACACCCATACACATCGGCCGGTCTCACTTAGCTTCAACATCGTCTATGTTTCTGTCACATCTTGGGAACAGGGGTTCCCGTGAAGTCTCCCCGCGTGGACCGCAGAAGATCATCTCTTCTATTTGTGGACTTCGAGAAGCCCTAGGAACATCCCCCGGGAAGGGCCTCGAGTGATGCCTAGGACGGATGTATCCAGGAGCAGCGAAGGAGACAAGCCATGTGCAAGTCTGCAAAGTGGAGCTGGGCAAGTACGACCATCGCTTGGCATGTTCTGGCCCAACCGTGGCAGTGAAGGGGCACCTTTTTGGTAAATCAAGCCCATCGCTAGGGGTAGAAAGGTCAGACCACTGTGGTATCTCCTTAGGATAAAAGGTGGACCAGGTCCTGAGATGAGGGATCATCTTGGAAAACAAGCTAGTTAGGTAGATCAGATCAGCAGAGGATCATCCTAGTCCTAGCGAGAGAGTACCCGGGAACGTTTCCTTGTAGCCCGGATACGCATATCACCACCATATATTCAGACAAGAATGAGTAGGATGTTACGCTTCCAAGCGGCCTGAACCTGGTTAAACTGCTCATGTGCTCTCCTTCCCGCATCTTCTACTTGCTCGCCTAGATCCTCCTTGCGCCCCTCGCCAAATCTCTAAAAGGGGGTCTCTCGACCTCCGGTGTTCGTGACTTCGCACACGACATCTAGCGCGCCAGGTATGGGGCGCAAAAGATCTAGCGAGACAGTCTTCTCCGAGCCCAAGAGCAAGCATGACTTCCGGAAAGACCGAGAGTGGATCGTTTGAGTCCAGCGTCGAGGCGAGGCCGCCGTGCAAGAGATCCATCCTCTTCGGCCGTCCCACCGGTGAGGGAACGGGGCGTCGTGCGACCTCTCCCGAGTGGCACCCGGTCGACGTCCATCGTCTTCCCCGTCTCGGGAGGCCTCGCTTCCTTGCCTCCCTACCCGGAGGTGGATGTACCTCTGATCCCGGCACGGGGGCTCGAGGAACTATGATGTCGCACGAGCGAGGACATGGAACAAAGCGCTCCCGTGATGATGCGCGTGACAAGGGGCAAGCCCGACGGATTCGCGGGCTGGAGGAAGTTGGCAGGTTCTGGAACTTTCCTCCCTCGCGAATCGAGAGGGTCACCCAGGCTGAACTCGAGCAGGGAGAGTGGGTTTGCCCTGTGCACGTTGCCCGGGAATCGGAACTGGAAGGAGCTCAAGGCCCGTGTAAGCCCGTGCTGGAGGTTGAAGGACTTCCTCGGTCCCCGGGAAGCCCGCCTCCACTTGGTGGAGAACCAGTCGACAACTTCATCACTGCCTCATTCAGAGCATCAAGACGGGTCAGCCGTTCCAGTTCGGGGACGCACTCACACTTCTTCCACCCCCCTATGGTCCAAAAGTCGCTGATCAGACAGTCGATGGCGGAGAATCGTTCGTTGAAAGTAAGACCAGTATCACCCGGGAACCCTCGAGAGCTTCCACTCGGCGAGCTGTGAGCAACCCCACGAAGCTCTGATGGCAGCCAGGAAACTGCTCCAGTCTCCACCAGATGACGTCGAAAGCTCCCAAAGCTTACAAGTCTGGGTAAAGCAGCTGGACTGTCTGATGGGAGTAGTTCAGCATGGGGTGAGGAACGTTCCAGGGGATGGAAGATTTGAAGCTGGGGAGAGCAGTTTTTCGTTTCCCGTGAACAGTGGAAGCCAGATGGATGTAGAAGTGGAGGACGCTAATTCTGAAGAGGATGTTGACTGCCTCGCTCTTGTCCCAGGACTAAGAAGGGCGGTAAGGACAGGCCAGCTCTGCCGTGGTTTGACCAAGGCATATAACGGGAACTCTGACCCGGAGGGTTTCCTGAAAGTGTTTGCTCGCGCCATCAGCCTCATTGGAGGTAATGAGCTCATGATGGCTAACTATCTCCCGCTGGCACTAAGTGGACGCGCCGAATCTTGGATGGAAGACCTCCCTCGAGGATCCGTCGGATCTTGGGCCGAGATGAAGAAACTGTTCGTGGCTGCATTTCAAGATGGAACCGAGCGACCATGCACCTACTGTGACCTCTTCTATTTGGCTTAGTGGCCGGGGGAAAGCCCGAGAGAGTACGTCAAGCATTTCTGGTCGGTGGCTGACCGAGTTCCAAACGTCTGGAGCATGACCGTCCTCTCCTCTTTCCACGCCAATGTCGGGAACAGCGAGATGAGGATCAAGCTCAGAACACACACCGTTGGTACCGAAGAAGAGTTGTGGCAGTTGGCCGATAGGTGCATTGAGAAGGAAGAACGCTACTACCCAGTGAACCCTCCAAGGACGGACCCTCTTCCCAGGGAATCCAGTATGTGAAGTATCTCGTCAGGGGACCAGTTTCAGGCAGGTATCGAGACAAGTCAGGGCGAGTCAGGAAAGCTTCAGTTGGTTTGGTTTGTCTTTCGTCTCTGAAGTCCTTTAAGTGGAGTGTCAAGTCTTGCGAGTGTTAGGGTATAGCCCTCGTCTAGGTCAGGTGAAGCTTGTTTCGTGTTCTTTGGTCCCAGTAACCATGTTTGTTTAAGTGTTTCAGGAAAAGCGTGGTGCACCACGAGGCCATCAATGGTGATGAGGAATAAAGTCTCTGTATCCGGGTCGCTCCCGTGAACCGTACATGTTATGGTGGGTCAGGATCCGTTCCGCCACATATGTTAAGTGGGAAGGGTCCGTCCCTCCACAGATGTTATGTTGGGTCTGGATCCGTTCCGCCACATATGTTAAGTGGGAAGGGTCCGTCCCTCCACAGATGTTATGGTGGGTCTGGATTCACTCTGCCACATATGTTAAGTGGGAAGGGTCCGTCCCTCCACATATGTTATGGTGGGTCTGGATCCGTTCCGCCACATATGTTAAGTGGGAAGGGTCCGTCCCTCCAAAGATGTTATGCTTGGCCTGGATCCGTTCCGCCATATATGTTAAGTGGGAAGGGTCCGTCCCTCCACAGATGTTATGGCGGGTCTGGATCCATTCCGCCACGAATGTTAAGCGGAAAGGGTCAGTCCCCCCCACAAATGAGGAAATGGTAACGGGTCCGTCCCCCATACTTGAAACGCCGGCATTGGGTTTTACCCCATAAAGTTGCTTACTGAGTTTAGTGCTAACTAATCGATACCGTGGGGTATTCTGATCTTATGAACAGGTACCTATGGTATTCTAACTGAAAGGACATGCTCTATTCAGCTCGCAGGATGGCAACAAGGAAAAAGTCGTTATTCATGGGTATTCTGGGGTACAATAATTATAAGTTGTGTGCAAGGCGGCTAGATGTTCAGGAATGGGGATCAGTGTCGACGATATCTTCCCCTCTCGCAAATTGGTGCACCAGCTGGTCGACTACCAGGAATATCTTCTTCTTGTTTGCAGCTTTGGCTTCCTCACTGAAATCTTTGAGGATATCTTCTACGGAGAAGTTCGGGTCAAGGAGATGGACCGCGGACAACTTCTCTGTTGCAACATCTCGAACCAAGGTCTCGCCATCCAGCTGACGATTGGCGTCGACCTCCTCAACAGCTGTTCCAAGCTTGCTCGCCGCAGTCCTGAAGAATTGAACGTAATCCCCCAATGACAAACTTTCAAGACTAAGACCTTCACGGGGAAGGTGAATCCCCAGGCGCTCCAGTTCATCCGCCATCTTGACAGCGGCTTCGTGGAACTCGCTCGGGCTGGTCGAAGTGTCTGAGCATTGTTCCTTCTCCGGAGGCTCGAGATTATCGATCACGGACAGCAGGGCAGTAACCTCCTCGTCCAGAACATTCACCCTAGAAGAGATTTGTCGTTCCCGGGATAGAGCTGCTTCGCGGTCCTCATCAGCCTTGGTCTTGGAAGCTTTGAGTTCCTACAGCTCCTTTTTCAAATCAGCAATCTCTTTATCCTTGAACATGATTGCTGATTCTCGGGCAGTAATCTCGTCTCGGAGATCTTGCTCCGTGCTTGAAGCCGAAAGAGCACCCTTACCAGCCGAGCTAGGGGCTGAGGACGCTGGAGCTTGGAAATTTTGATTGAGACCTGCATCAAGGTAATGCGAGACTTTTGGTAAGCCCGAGCACTTATGCGCTGTTACCGAGGCTCCTGGGATTGTAAACAAGCCGAGGCATATACCTGCCGAAGGGGAGTCTTCCCGGGTAGAATGAGTCGAGGCTCTGATCATGGCAGGCCACTCTTCCTCAGATCCGGAATGGACACCCCCTGAGTAGATTGGAGTCATCCTCGGTTTCGGAACTATCCGAGGTGGCCACCTTCAATACCTTCCTGGGCCTCCCACGGGTTGCTTCTCTTGGGGCCCTGCGAAGAAAGATAAGATATAAGCTCCAGAAGTTTGGTCCCGGGAAGAAACACCGTGCCTGTTGAAGGAAAATCATGAGAAGACAAGTACCTCCTGCGCTTCTTTGCTTCAACATGAAATCCAGAAATGGGGACCTTGCTCGAAGAAGACGGCAGAGAATCATCATCTGCTTCCCGAGATTTAGAGGGAGAGGCGTGGCCGGAACTCGAGCCTGCAACCTCTCTGCCGGGTTCCCCTTGGTCAGACTGAACGACCACTCTCTTCGACCTCTGGCGACGAATAGGTTGAACTGCCTCTTCTTGACGAACTTCCTCAGTTCACGAGATGGGTTCTTGGTCTTCTATTCCCAGGATTCCTGTGGGTCCGCATACTGGCACAGACTGAAGAAGCTTGGCTTTATTTTTCCGATGGTACAGAGGCACCACCTCAGTTGGGAGAGCTCCGGTCTTATTGGAATGAAAGAACTTCTTAATCCACCTGGCCACCTCCGATGGAGGCATATCCGCACTTTGAAGGCATACCCTGTCTGAACCCTCCCCGGTGTAATCCCAAACAAACTTGGTTCTCTCTTGTAAGGGGGCCAAGCGGTGCTGAAGGAAGTGAGCAGCACCATCAGACCAGTTAGCTTTCGGTGCTTAAGCTCCCTGATACGCTTGAACGCCTCGGCGAACTCCTCATCCCGGGGGCTGAACTCATTCGAGTTAGCAATGTGCGAAGCTCAGGAGGTAGGTGTGGCGTAATGGGGATTAGAAGATGATTCAACTCGGACGAAACACCAGTCCTTCCTCCAGTTATCCAATTTGCCACCTGTATCCATATCGATGAACTCCTCTGCCATTCCATCTCTGAGTTGAAGCGTGACACTCGCTGAGATCGGCTCTTTTGGGACTAGGCGAGGAGCATAGAAATGGCGGAACAGTGCCACCGAGGGAACTATGCCTATGAAACACTCGCAAAGATGTGCAAAGACAGCTAGCGAGAGGATGGCAGTGGGGTGCAGTTGCAGAAGGTTCAAACCGTATGTATCTAAGACTGCATGGAAGAAATTGGAGAATGGAGGAACGAGGCCCATGGCCAAGAAAAACTAGATGATGGGGATATAATTCTCACCCGGAGAACCAAGTGTTGGAGCTTTGACCAGCGTGGGGCCTGAGCTGCAGTGGTCGTCGGCCACAACCGCTTGTATCTTGAGTAGATGTTCCTCGGTGCAAAACTTACTGTCGAAGAGCGCATCCACCTTGTTCCGCGCAGCCATGATGGCGTGTAGTTCACACGTTCGTTGGGAGACCCCAAGAGGAAGGTATGATGTAGTGCAGCAGTAGTTTTCCCTTGAAATATGACCAAGGTTTATCGAACAGGAGGACACGGAGGTTCTTCAGAAGGTTGTTGATGGGCGTCGTTAGTCGATCACCAACGTGAAACCTGCACACAACACAACCAAACTACTTTGCCCCAACGAAACAGAGAGGTTTTCAATCTCTCTGGCTTGCTGAAAACAAAGGATTAAAAGCACAGTGTGGAAAACAGTAGTGATTGCAGAAAGTAACAAGAAACAGATGATTGCAGTAGGTGGTTTTATCAGTATGAGGGAAAATGGACCGGGATCCACAGTTCACTAGTGGTGTCTCTCCATAAAAGATAACTAACATGCTGGGTGAACAAATTACAGCTGGGCTATTGACAAATAGAGAGTGCATGACAATGCAATATATGACAAGATGTTCATTATGAGATTTAATTGGGCATTACAACAAAGTACATAGACTTGCTATCCAACTCATCTATGCCTAAATAATCCACCTTCAGGTCAGCATCCGCATCACTTCCAGTATTAAGTTGCAAACAACAGATTATTGCATGAAGTAAAGTGTGTAATGTAAACAATGCAAATGACACGTAGACAATGCATCATTGTTTTATCCCTAGTGGCAACAGCACATCGACAACCTTAGTCGTTTCTGTCGACTCGAGCCCAGATTTCTGGAGGCATGAACCCACTATCTAGCATAAATACTCCCTCTTGGAGTTACAAGCATCTACTTGGCCAAAGCATCTACTAGCAACGGAGAGCATGCAAGATCATAAACAACATAAACATATAGATTGATAAACAACTTGCTCATAGTATCAATATTCATCGGATCCCAGCAAACACAACATGTAGCATTACAATAAGATGATCTTGATCATGTTAGGCAGCTCACAAGATCTAAACATGGAGGTACAAGGTGGAGAGACAACCATCTAGCTACTGCTATGGACCCGTAGTCCAAGGATGAACTACTCACGCATCACTCCGGAGGCAGGCATGGCGATGTAGAGCCCTCCGGTGATGATCTCCCCTCCGGCAGGGTGCCGGGAAGAGCTTCAGAACCCTCCCGATCTAGGGTTGGTGACGACGGCACAACAGAACTTTTCGTGGAATATGATCGGTGTTTTTAGGGTACGCGGAACATCGGGAATATATAGGCGAAAGGGCGGCGTCGGAAGGTTCGCGAGGCGGCCTCGCCAGGGCCCGGCGCGGGCCCACCCTTGGTCGCACCCTAGGGTGGCGAGGCGGCCTCGTGGCTCGTTCCGTCTCCCTTTGGACTTCATGTTCGTGACGGAGAAATATGAGCATCCCTTTTTGTTTTGTCCAATTCCGAGAATATTTTGCGACTAGCTTTTCTGAAAGAGAAAAACAGCAGAAAACAGGAACTGGCACTTCGGCATCTTGTTAATAGGTTAGTCCCAGAAAATGCATAAAAATGCTATGAAGTGTAAACAAAACATGTAGCAATTGATATAATAACAGCATGGAACATCAAAAATTATAGATACGTTTGAGACGTATCAAGCATCCCCAAGCTTAGTTCCTGCTCGTCCTCGAGTAGGTAAACGATAAAAACAATATAATTTTTGAAGTGACATGCTACCAACATAATCTTGATCAAATAGTAATGTAATGCACATGAACTGAATGAAGTGATCCAAGTCAATGGTCTATAGTTTGCTAACAAGTAAACAAAGAGTAAACAAAATGAATCATACAAGTGCAAACTTTCATGAATAATACCTTGGAGACAATGGAGCTATAAGAGTTTGTATAAGTTAGCTCACAAAGCAATAAATTCTAAATGAAAGTGTTTGACTTAACACAAAGGAAGATTTAGTTTCAGCACTGGCTTCAACTTCAACATATTTATCTCATGGATATTGTCAAGGCAAAGAATATAATAAGTCAAACACATAATTCATATAAAAACTGTTGTACCAAAGTTGACACTAGTGTTTGCTTGTGGAGACAGAAAGAAATAGGAAAACTGACTCAACAATAAAGTAAAAGAAAGGCCCTTCGCAGAGGGAAGCAGGGATTAAATCATGTGCTAGAGCTTTTTAAGTTTTTGAAAGCATATAGAGAGTATAAAAATATATTTTGAGAGGTGTATGCTAATTGTCGACGAATCAGTAATAGACAATACAGTACAACCCAAGTTAATCAGACTTTACAAGAGCGGCTCCCATGAAGGACGTTATTTCTACCAGCGGGTAGATCATCCCTCGTTCTCTTTTGTTTACACACTTATGAACATTGCTTGACTGATTTCTCAGGGGCAAAAAGATGTGAAGAGAATTATTGGTTAAAGTTGTAATTAATTGGGACTGGGCACCCCGTTGCCAGCTTTTTTTGCAAAATTATTGGATAAGCGGATGTATATGCCACTAGTCCAGGTGTGTAAAGTCTGATCAACAAGTGAAATAAAGTAAAACTACACCTCCTCATGAGCTAGTAAACAGTGACACAAAAAGGAGTTGTACAGTTTTGAATAGTTTAAAGGTAGCACATGAAAAATTTACTTGGAGTGGCAGGAAAATACCACATAATAGGTAGTTATGGTGGACACAGATGGCATGGATTTTGGCTCAAGGGTTTTGGATGCACAAGCAGCATTCCCGCTTAGTACAGAGTTTAGGCTAGCAAGGTTATTTAAGCAAACACAAACTGTCAACCGGTACAGCAAGAACTTATATAAAAAACATGGCTGAAAAATTATAAGACTCCACATTGTCTTCCTTGTTAACCAAAACCTTTCACTAGAAAATATCTAGACTTTTAGAACTACCAATGATACAAAGATCAAATATCAACAAGCTTTACAGTAGTTCTTCACTAATAGCCATTACTTACACGATGCACAAGTTTAAACATTTACTTACTTGGTAACTCAAAACAATTGACAAGTATCAAATTACTCAAGACAGTGATCTACAAGACTTATGTAAGCATTTTTATACCACTACCACATGCATAGCATTTTCTGTTCCAACCAAACACCAATCAACTTATTTAACAACTCTCCAAACAAATATAAGTGAAGCAAGAGAGTACTTTCTTCAAAAGAAACTAATAGCTCTGACAAGAGATATATGAAAACAAAGAGCTAGAAGTTTAGCAGTAGCTAGACAAGAATACTCAACAAGTATAAGTGAAGCACAAGAGTATTCTAATGAAAAAGCGGAGCGTGTCTCTCTCCCAAACAAGAGTGCTAGGATCCAACAAGTATAGAGCAGCAAACAAACTGAAAACAAAAGCACACTGACGCTCCAAGAAAAGTACATATAATGTAAAGAATAAAAATATAGTCTCACTAGAGATGACCTGATAGTTTGTTGATGAAGAAGGGGATGCCTTGGGCATCCCCAAGCTTAGATGCTTGAGTCTTCTTGAAATATGGGGAGATCCATGGGAGCCTCCCCAAGCTTAAGCTCTTCACTCTTCTTGATCTTGTAATATCATCCTCCTCTCTTAACACTTGAAAACTTCCTTCACATCAAAACTCAACATTTTTCTCATTAGCAGGTTAGTGCATCAAAACAAATAATCTCACATAGTTCTGTAGGGACACAATTCATAAGCAATATTTTCAAACATTAGCTACTGATACTAGGCTTAAGTGAAGCTCTTCCACCATAAAAGAAACTCACTCAACACTTGTAAAAGAGAGAATGCAAAACAAAGACAGAATCTGTCAAAACCAGAACAGTCCGTAAAGATGATTTTTTTCGGGACACTTACGTCGCGTAAATCGAAAAACTCTAGTCGTACGAAAGTTGCGTACACATCTCAGGAACACGCACAAAAAATTTCAGATCAATAGATTTTTTCTAATTTTCTACCGAATTAAACGGTGACGTCCAGAAATCTGTTCCTGTGCAGTAATCCAAAAATAAGTACCATCTTGTCATAAGAGACTTTTCTTGGCACAACAAAAAGCAAATAAAAGATACAAAGGAGTTGCTACAGAAGTAAACAAGCTCCTTGACTCAAAAAACAAAAATAACAGAAAGTAAAAACAATGGGTTGCCTCCCATAAGCGCTTCTCTTTAATGCCTTTTAGCTAGGCATGAAACATGCATCAAGTATTGTCAAGACCAAAACATCAACACATAATTTGTCCTAACAATAGTATCAAAAGGGTGTTTCATCCTCTTCCTAGGGAAGTGTTCCATACCTTTCTTGAGTGGGAATTGAAATTTTATATTCCCCTCTTTCATATCAATAACACACCAACAGTTCTAAGAAAAGGTCTTCCCAAAACAATAGGACAAGAAGGATTGCATTCAATATCCAAAACCACAAAATCAACAGGAACAAGGTTATTGTTAACCATAATAAAACATTATCAACTCTCCCCAAAGGTTTCTTCATAGAAGAATCAGCAAAGTGAACATCCAAATAACATTTTTCCAAAGGTGCAAGATCAAGGATATCATAAAGCTTTTTAGGCATAACAGAAATACTAGCACCAAGATCACACAAAGCATTGCATTCAAAATCATTCACTTTCATTTTAATGATGGGCTCCCAACCATCATCTAACTTCCTAGGGATAGAAGCTTCACGTTTTAATTTCTCTTCCCTAGCATGCATGAGAGCATTGATGATGTTTAGTAAAAGCCATATTTATTTCACTAGCCTTAGGACTCTTAGCTAGCTTTTGCAAGAACATAATGACTTCAGTTATGTTACAACCATCAAAATCAAAATTATTATCATCAAAGGTAATGGAACCATTATCCCCTACACTCTAAAAATTTTCAGCACTTTTATCAGGAGCAATGTTAGTGCTATCAGGCAGTTTAAAGCTTTTTGCAGCAGAAGTGGAGACATTTCCAACACCAATAATCTTACCATTAACAGTAGGAGGCTTACTAGCACTTGAGGTTCATCAGTTTTAGTAGTAAAAATAGTGCAAACTTTAACAACACTACTTTGTTTAGCAATTTCAGCTTTTTTTCCTCTCTTTCCCATCTTTCATATAACTCAGCTAGCATCCTAATGTTGTTATCAATTCTAACTTGTATAGCATTGAGAGTTTTGCTCTCTTTAACATCATGAGGCAACTTTTATTTTCAGAAAATCAACATCATAAGCAAGACTATCAACCTTAGCAGCAAGAATATCTAGTTTCCCTAGCTTTTCCTCAACAGTTTTATTAAAAGCAGTTTGTGTGCTAATAAAATCCTTAAGCATAACTTCAAGATCAGAGGACACACTTCTATTGTTGTTGTAGGAATTGCCATAAGAATTACCATAAGAGTTGCTACCATTAGAAGGATATGGCCTATATTTTATTACCAAAATTATTCCTATAGGCATTGTTGTTGAAGTTATTATTTTTAATGAAGTTCACATCAACATTCTCTTCATGAGCAACCAATGAAGCTAAGGGAATATTATTTGGATCAACAGGAGCATGACCATTCGAAAGCATAGACATAATGGCATCAACCTTATCACTCAAGGAGGAGATTTTTCAACAGAGTTTACCTTCTTACCTGTTGGAGCCCTTTCATGTGCCATTCAGAGTAATTTATCATCATATCATCAAGAAGTTTTGTAGCAGCACCCAAGGTGATGGACATGAAGGTCCCTCCAGCAGCCGAATCCAAAAGGTTCCTTGAAGAAAAATTTAATCCTGCATAAAAGGTTTGGATGATCATCCAAGTAGTCAGTCCATGAGTGGGACAATTTTAACCAATGATTTCATTCTTTCCCAAGCTTGGGCAACATGTTCATTATCAAATTGCTTAAAGTTCATAATGCCACTTCTCAAAGATATGATTTTAGCAGGAGGATAATATTTTCCAATGAAAGCATCTTTACACTTAGTCCAGGAATCAATACTATTCCTAGGCAAAGATAGCAACCATTCTTTAGCTCTTCCTCTCAAGGAGAAAGGAAACAATTTCAGTTTAATAATATCACCTTCTACTTCTTATACTTTTGCATATCACAAAGCTCAACAAAATTATTAAGGTGAGCAGCAGCATCATCAATACTAACACCAGAAAATTGCTCTTTCATAACCAGATTTAACAGTGCAGGTTTAATTTCATAGAACTCTGCTGTAGAAGCAGGAGGAGCAATGGGTGTACATATGAAATCATTGTTGTTTGTGCTAGTGAAGTCACACAACTGGTATTTTCAGGATTACTCATTTTAGCAAAATTAAAACAGGATAAGAAAAACAACAACCGAAATAACTAAATGCAGGATTTTTTTTTGTGTTTTTGATTTTTAACAGCAAACAAGATAAAATAAAATAAACTAAGCAAGACAAAAACAAAGTAAAGAGTTGGAAGTGTGAGACTCCCCTATCTGGAGATTCCAGTATCCCCGGCAACGGCGCCAGAAAAGTGCTTGATGGCGTGTAGTTCACACGTTCGTTGGGAGACCCCAAGAGGAAGGTATGATGTAGTGCAGCAGCAGTTTTCCCTTAAAATATGACCAAGGTTTATCGAACCAGGAGGACACGGAGGTTCTTCAGAAGGTTGTTGATGGGCGCCGTTACTCGATCACCAACGTGGAACCTGCACACAACACAACCAAACTACTTTGCCCCAACGAAACAGATAGGTTGTCAATCTCTCTGGCTTGCTGAAAACAAAGGATTAAATGCACAATGTGGAAACAGTAGTGATTGCAGAAAGTAACAAGGAACAGATGATTGCATTAGGTGGTTTTATCAGTATGAGGGAAAATGGACCGGGATCCACAGTTCACCAGTGGTGTCTCTCCATAAAAGATAACTAACATGCTGGGTGAACAAATTACAGCTGGGCAATTGACAAATAGAGAGTGCATGACAATGCAATATATGAAAAGATGTTCATTATGAGATTTAATTGAGCATTACAACAAAGTACATAGACTTGCTATCCAACTCATCTATGCCTAAATAATCCACCTTCAGGTCAGCATCCGCATCACTTCCAGTATTAAGTTGCAAACAACAGATTATTGCATGAAGTAAAGTGTGTAATGTAAACAATGCAAATGACACGTAGAATATGCATCATTGTTTTATCCCTAGTGGCAACAGCACATCCACAACCTTAGTCATTTCTGTCAACTCGAGTGTCGGGGATGTAATCCCGGGTACCCCAGAGTTGATGGTTTTGTGGAGTTACTGGAAGAGACAGCAAGTAAATAACAATAAGATAAAGAAGAAAAAGGAGAGAAGAGTTCCTGGGCCGAGTTTAAACCGAGATACCCAGCCTCGGTTGGGCCAGTGGCTTCTCTCTAAGGCCAGGCGGGCCGAATCAGCTGTCCCAGAGCAGGTCGGGTTAACCAGCCTCGGAGCAGGCCGAATTCAGCTCTGCTGGACTGAGATACCAGCTCCGGATGGGCCAAGGCACCCTCAGCCTCGGATGGGCCACGTCTCCCGCCAGGTCTCGGGTGGGCCGAGTTGCGCTGTGACCCGGAGCAGGCCAAAGCTCCCCAGCCTCGGTAGCGGGCCGCTTCCTTCTCTCTCGGGTAGGCCGAGATCGGCAGCCCCGGCAGGCCGGCTCCTGGACTCGGTATGGACCGAGGTTTAGCAGTGGACCGAGCGCTGCTCCAGCCTCGGATTGGACCGAGGAGTTGCTCCAACTTCGATGGAGCGATGCACTGCTCCAGCCTCGGGAGCATCAGGCGTATCCCGCGTCTCGGATCGAACCGAGACAGCGTTAACTCGGACGGGCCGGCACTTCTCTAGCGATGATCGCCAGCCTCGGACGGGCCTTGCCTGGCCTCGCTACCTCGGCCTCGCAGCGTCCCCCAGCTACCTCGGATGGGCCAGCAACCACGTCTCGACCATGGACCAGTGTCTCCGTGTCTCGGTTGCTCCTTGGGCCGGGCTATCTCCATGCCTCGGCAGCAACCACCAGGAGAGCTGCTACCTCTACGTCTACTGCTTCTTCTTCAACACTCTACGCCGACATCCCAGCACTTCCTCGACAAGTACAGATGCTCTGCCGGGTGATCCTGAAGATCCCGGAGACAGGAGCTAGAAGACAAAAGCAAGGACAGGGACAAGACAGGCCACGCCCATCCTGGACGTGGCTACAGTGCCCATGATGTGACGAGAGTACAACTGGCGACGCTTGTACAGTGGTGACAAGACCCCAGTGGTCATATCGTGTGCAGTGTCTGCGGGCCATCCCGTGTCCCCTGGGCTCTCCCTATATAAAGGGCACCAGGGGGAAGAGGCGCGGCAGCTCCCCCGCGGGCTCATTTCCCCCTGGCTCCTTTCTTCCTCTCGTTCTAGCACTAGCTCTTCAGCTCATGGAGATAGACAGATACATGCTTAGACATACAGCTCGAGGAGCGTTTGTAGACACCGTATACAGAGGAGAAATACACCAAGTAGGCTAGATGCTGCAGTACAGGTTTTATCTCCTCACGAGAGCCCCGAAGTAGGGTAAATCCCCGTGTTGATCTGTTTGTCTGTGTGCGCAATCCTGCGCGCTATCCCTCCCCGAATCCTCTAACGTCCATCGGCCCCAAACTTAAGCCTACCCCTAGGCATCTGTTGTTTCATACGACGACATCGAGCCCAGATTTCTGGAGGCATGAACCCACTATCTAGCATAAATACTCCTTCTTGGAGTTACAAGCATCTACTTGGCCAAAACATCTACTAGCAGCGGAGAGCATGCAAGATCATAAACAACATAAACATATAGATTGATAAACAACTTGCTCATAGTATCAATATTCATCGAATCCCAGCAAACACAACATGTAGCATTACAATAAGATGATCTTGATCATGTTAGGCAGCTCACAAGATCTAAACATGGAGAGACAACCATCTAGCTACTGCTATAGACCCGTAGTCCAAGGATGAACTACTCACGCATCACTCCGGAGGAAGGCATGGCGATGTAGAGCCCTCCGGTGTTGATCTCCCCTCCGGCAGGGTGCCGGGAAGAGATTCAGAACCCTCCCGATCTAGGGTTGGTGACGACGGCGGCAGCGGAAATTTTCGTGGAATATGATCGGTGTTTTTAGGGTACGCGAAACATCGGGAATATATAGGCGAAAGGACGGCGTCGGAAGGTTCATGAGGCGGCCTCGCCAGGGCCCGGCGCGGGCCCACCCTTGGCCGCGCCCTAGCGTGGCGAGGCGGCCTCGTGGCTCATCTCCGTCTCCCCTTCTGGCTTCTGATCGTGTCGGTGAAAATATGAGCGTCCCTTTTTGTTTCGTCCAATTCAAAGAATATTTTGCGACTAGCTTTTCTGAAAGAGAAAACAGCAGAAAATAGGAACTGGCACTTCGACATCTTGTTAATAGGTTAGTCCCAGAAAATGCATAAAAATGCTATGAAGTGTAAACAAAACATGTAGCAATTGATATATTAACAACATGGAACATAAAAAATTATTGATACGTTTGAGACGTATCAAGCCATCCTCGCCTTCCATGAGGGCCTCGCTTCTGGCTGCTCTTGAATCCTCGCTCGCTTAGGCGCCATGGCTATGACGAAGGAAAATTGGAAGAAGAAAGTCGAAAGCTCTGAGATCTCAGGTGAGGAAGTCGAGCGTCTGAAGGAAGGAAGAAGATGGAAACTCTCGGAGAACGCTAGATCTGGACGCGGTTCCAGGGGTCAACTGGCGAAGGTATCCAGGCAACGAACCATATATTCAGACAAGCATGAGTAGGGTGTTACGCTTCCAAGCGGTCTGAACCTGGTTAAACTGCTCATGTGCTCTACTTCCTGCATCTTCTACTTGCTCGCCTAGATCCTCCTTGCGCCCCTCGCCGAATCTCTAAAAGGGGGTCTCTCGACCTCCGGTGTTCGTGACTTCGCACACGACAGTTTCCCCACTCATTTGCATGGATTATATTCAATGTTTTAAATAGTCGGATATAGTCTTACAAATGAGTACTATAGTTCATATCCCAAGCAAAGTATAATAAGTATGCGGTCAAGAAGTTTGGGACGAGCAAGGCAAAGGAATTGGTACACCAATGCCTACAAATAGGCACCTTAACCTCAACCATGAAGGTATTCCGTGAATCAAAAGGTTTATCAATTGGTTCTATGTTGTATCTTTGTGCATCTAGTCTGGACATAGTGCTTAGTGTGTGCTTTTGTGCGAGATTTCAATCATCTCGAAAACAGTTCCACCTCGCGGTCATTAAAAGAATCTTGAGCCATTTGGTCTTCACTCCCAACTTTGGGCTTTTGTATCCGAAAGGAGCTTCTTTTGATCTTATTGGCTATTCAGATTCCAACTAGGCCAATTGCAAGGTCCATAGAAAAACAATTCTAGCACTTGCCAATTTCTCGCACGCTCAATCGTGAGTTAGTCTTCCAAGAAGCAAAATTCCATCTTTATCCACAGTCATGGTTGAATATATCTCCACCGGTTCTTGTTGTGCTCAACTATTTTTATGAGACAAACACTCAGGAACTTTGGCTTTGTCAAGAACCACATTCCGCTCCTATGCGACAATGAGAGTGCCATCAAAATATCCCTCAACCCCTTACCACGCACATTGACACTCTCCTCATTTCCTTCATGACCATGTGGCAAAGGGAACATACGTTCTACTCAAACATGTTCGTATGGATAAAAAACAACTTCCGATAGATTTATCAAACCTCTTGACGAGAGAACATTTTTCAAGTTAAGGAGGGAGCTTAATATCAATCTTCTAATGTTTAAAATCTATGCATTCATAGATTAGAAGTAGTGTCTATCTTGACATGGTGACCACACTAAGGGGTAACATGTATTGATAAACCCAATATCCGTCCTCTTCACTATATAAGGAGAGGGGGCAGCCGCCGCGTAAGAGCCCTCATCTTAGGATGTGTGTATGGAAGAAAAAATATCATCCTACACGATTAAACCCAAGATATATCTATGAAGGTACAAGCGAAGGTTCTTTATCAACACCGTGTATTGGAAGTAGATATCGGTTTAGCGAGTTGATACATATTCCCGCTGCTAGGCGTATCCCTCCCAGCTGTAAGGATAGTTCCCTCCGTCCTTAGATCGAAAGTACGATCCGGCTGCCGGTATCCACGTGTTTGTCCTCTCCAGCTCAGAAGCGCTCGATCGTCCAGCGTGAGATAAGATGGAGTACGTTAGCCTTCCGACGTATGGTAAAGAGCAACCATTTGAGTGAGAGAAAGAGATAGAGAGAGAGATGTTGTAGAGTTAGCCCTTCAAAGCCAACTGGTGCATCTGAGGAGGGGTACCTATCTTTATATAGGGGAGAGGGGGTCAAGTGAATCCTCACGATGATGACCGGGATGTGACCTCCCTAAGGGGTGCTTCTCGAGTTTGTTCCTTGTACCTCGTGAGTTTGCCTCTTCTTGATGCAACTCATTGACGTTGGGCCTCTCCAGAGGAAGAGAGCGTGCTTGACCATTACTAGGTGGTAGTGGAATGGATAAATGAGGACCCAAAGAAGGAGAAACCCGTTGAGATCTCTCACTTATTGGGGCCTGGGGAATCGCCTGACATGAAAGGTGTCATCCCCTAGGTATGGTTCCCCTTGGTTCCATACTATCCACCAAAGGTTGGTTGAATGGATGCGTAATTGTTAGATCTTGTGGGAAAATGGCATTTGGAGTCGAGGACCTGTGCTTGATGCAGCTCATTGACGTCGGGCCTCTCCGGAGGAAGAGAGCACGCTTGAGCCGTTACCGGGTGGTAGTGGAATGGTGAAGTGAGGACCCTAAAGAATGAGGAAACCATTGAGATCTCTCAATTATTGGGGGACTGGGGAAGCGTCCAACATGAAAGATGTCATACCCCTAGGTCAGATTTCCCTTGGCACCATATTATCTACCAAAGGTTGGTTGAATGGATGCATTGTTGTTACATCTTGTGGGGAAATGGAATTCAGAGTTGAGGTGGTGGTATGATGCGTGTCCCAGTCCATTTTTCAATGCACAAATAGGCTCAATAAAAAGTTGCATTGAAGCAAACTCAACATTTTTGCTATATGCGGGGAAAAAAAGTCCTAATTGGGTGCTCATTTCTAGCAGCATGCTAGGCTAAGCGAGGAGATTTTGATGTGCATTTCTTGGTGACGATAAGCATTGATGAGATTTATTACTTCGAAAAACTTCGCTAGCGGGGCTATGAAGGAATTAACAGGTCAAGACCCATGATCTCGCTTTTGGTGTGTGTTACTTTGGAGCTATCACCCTCATTAGCGTCCAACGGGACACCTCTCTTTTTTGCTTGGTTAAATATGTTCTTATTTGACGAGTGAAGCTCAGCTCATATGGTGCTTACTTTGGTGGGACCATATAGCTGTGTTGGCTTTAAATGGGGGGATGCGTTCCCCACGGTCGGTGCCACTATTTCTGTCATGGAACAACTAGCGAGTATGGGCATCTCTTCTTTGATGGATACAACATAATATAAGTAGGGGCATACATGACGAAATTATGGACAAGGTCATCTACTTACAAGGTTGACAAAAGAGATATTTTATTATTATGTTTGGAGGTATTTTTGCGGTTTAATTCTATGATAGGAAAGCGTCGAGGGAGGATTGAGTGTAGTCGAGTCCTCAAGGTTGACACCAAAGTAATCAAGAGGCTAAAAAGAAGGCGCTAGCCATACTCGATTCCTCAAGGTCAACACTAAGATATTGTTTCCTCGACATTGATCTGAATCAGACTAGGATCCTCTGAATCGACCTTGAGCTCGCCAAACAAAGGCCTGAAGCTCTAGTGCTCTCTCCTTGAATGCAACCAAGTAAGAGTGAACGTTGTACATATTCTCATAGAAGGGTTTTTATCGGCTAGCATTACTTGACAAAAGACCAAAGCTACCCTCAGGGGATGAGATGTGAGGGGTATTATAAGTGGTCCACAAGGTCCATCTGAACTGACATGGGGGGAGAGAGATAGTCCATAGTACATGATGGACCAAACCTTCTCATCCCTCCACGCTCATAGTCTTCTTTCTTCACGGGCCTTTTCTTGACTCTCTATTTTTTATTTTTTGCTCTCCATTCACCTGTTGACCTTGACTAGGGTTATGGATTTTGGTTGACCTAGATCTACCTTGAGACGCTTCACGGGATTTAATCATACCCATAGGAGCAATTATGTTGATGCCATCAACATGATATATACACTTCCACTCTATAGGGGAAATATCAAATTAGAAATCGCCACATGGCAAGGCATTCGGCAAATATATTAATCAATCCTATGGTTTGGGTGAACGTTTTTTCATTTGCCAATTCAGCTTTGCAGTTGGTGACATCGTCATTGGTGTCTTTTCGTTTGTAGACTTTGGTAGTAACATGTTTTTTATGTCTTCATCAACCGATATAACAGAAACAAAAGTTACCTCCTCCTTTGGGTTGCACTTGCACCGCGAGGATGCTTCCCTACGTTTTCACAAACAAGCGTATACCGATAATTCGGCGGGCACACGGATTCCCACAGCACAACCGCATTTCCTTCTCGCCTGCAGGAACTCTGCCGGCGTGCAGCAGTTCTTTGACATCAACGGCAGGAGACTCTGAAGGCCCACAAGATTGAGAAGCACACTTGAGCTTCAGCGGCACGGGAAGCACCTTGATCACCATCCGTGCGATTCCCAGCTTCGAGAAATGCTTCTCACCTCGCAGCAACATTCCTCGAGGCGGATCACGACGTTTAGCATGGAGCACCAGAACCGTGGATCGGGGTTTGACCTCAGGAGCCCGCCGAGCACCTTGGCGCCGAAGAAGGAGCCGTGGAGCGCCGCCGCGATCCGCCTGCCTAGCACGGCGAGACCAGGGTGCTCTTCCGGGTCATTGGTGCCCATGGCCAGCGACCTGAAGAAGTACCAGTACTCCTCCCGGGACAAGGGCTTCACCGTCAAGGGATCCACGGTGCCGAGCTCTGCGACGCGCTCGTTCTCACTGACGACGATGATCTTGCTCCGCTCGCCACGGATATCAGAGACGCGCACAGTGCGGCCCACGCTGCCTTGTCGATTGCAACTTCGTACGTGTTCTTGATCACCAGCAGATGTCTACGGTGATTTGAGGAATGATTCGGTGCCTGGTGAAGAACGTGGCCACCGCTCCGTAGCGCGCCCAGCACGTCCTGTGTGCAGCAGTTGGCCTCCATAAGAGATCCATATGAGTAGAGGATCACGTCGAAGTGATTGCGCACCCTCGCGTCGTTGCAGACGTGCTTCACGATGGTGCCTTTCCCAACTTCTGGGCCACCGACTATAGGCAGTATGTCGAGACTGATTCCATGGACGGCTCCCGTTAGGAAGCCGATGATCTGCTCCCTCTCGATGAGCCTGCCGAACATGTATTTGTTGCCGGAGAGAAATCTAGCCACAGAAGGCTGTCGCGGTATCGCACGGCAGTAGGCAAGAAGCTGAATAAATTCCTTGAGGTCTGCCGCAACAGATTCGAGGCTCGCCAGGATGACACTAAGTTGAACAGCCCGGCCGCCGTCGTGTCCAGTTCCGGCGGCGACCGTACGGAGACGCTTGCCGGGGCGTGATCTGCTCAGCGGCACTGCACGTATGCCGTCGTGGTGCTCGTCGTCTTGGCGGTTCCTCGCGGCGTCAACAACGTAGTAGGCGTGGTACATGCCCTCCATGGGCTTCTCCAGCCACAGAAGCAGTCTCCGCTTGGTGGCCATGTCCCGCTGCTCGGCCTCGTCGACGACGGCATGGATCTTGAGCGCGAGAAGCTCGAGCCTAATGGCCGGCTCCTCCCAGCAGCACGTCCTCACGCGCATCGTCCTATGAGGAAGGACATGAACCTGCTCACGAGATCCGATACGACAGCTGGGGCAATGAGGTGTGAAACTACGTTCATCTTGTAGTGTAACTATACTTCTCTAGCAGCTCAACCAGGCGTCGGTGTGAGGTGGTGAGTGTGTTATATATGGAAGTGAATAAAGTATAACACGTTATATAGGAGCGGTAAAAGCATTTACAAGGGCATATGGCGCAAAGGGCAAATCTGGGCCGTCCGTTTCGGCCATCCGACGGTCCAGACTCGTCGTTGACCGCGAACAAAAATGGACTTGTCCACAGCGAATCTGGGCCGTCAGATGGCCGAAACGGATGGCCCAGATTCACTACAGGAATGGCGAACAGTGCCGACGGCCAGAACCTGTGCCGACGGCTATTTATCGGGGCCGTCGGCACAGGGGCGTATCAGCACCAGCCGTTCGCAAGGCCGTCGGCAAAGAAACGGCCGTCGGCACAGATGTTCTATCCCGACGGCTCCCGTCGGGACACATTCAGCCGTCGGCACAGAGGATCAGGTGACGTCGACGGCAATCTATGCCGACGGCATTGCCGTCGGCACAGGCCTCTACCGTTTTTTTTACATTTTTACCCTAATCTTCTTTTTTATATATCTATTTATTACTCTCAATTAAGTTTAATATGTTTCATTCATATTCTATGTACATAGCTACGCCGAATAGCGGTTTCCACCCACATAAAATAACGTCGCGAATAATTGTCTATACCGGAGCGTCGGAACCCCACCAAAATCTAGCTTGGTAAAAGTTGTGATAAAAGTTGGTTTCCATGTGCCTATGTCCCAACCAAACACAACCAGGCAAAAAAGTCCACTGGCCTACCACATTTCGACGCACGTCCATGGGGGTAGACGAAAACGTTAGGGTTTTTTCAGCGGATTCAGTGTTTCGCCGAAACGAGGCCCCGGAGCATCGGAACCCCACCAAAACCTAGGTTGATGCATACCATATGTGTACAAGTGTTTTGGGTGATTCAAATGTCCAATAATCTACCCCGGTGTGTGACCGTCTTCACTTTCTCTCTACCAAGTGTGTGGACTTAGAGGTCATGTGGCTCACGAAGTGGTCGTGATACTGCTGATCCAACAGCTCACAATCCCTCAAAACAAACACACCCCTGATTCAACGGCTCACAAACGCTCGAAAGAAACACACGATCCGTGTGCTTCTTCCTTATTGGTGGGATTCTCACTATACATATGTAGTCATGGCCGTAAGACGTCACTTCGATCCAAGCAGCGGTAAGACGTCTCTGATGATCTACAACCGTCCGGCAAGACATCTCTGATGATCTTCAACCGTTTAGAACGGTCGCAGGTCATCAGAGACGTCTTGCCGCTGGTTGCCCGAAGATGCCTCTCCGAGTGATGCTGGAATGTTTTGTGTGAGTGAGTGAGTGACGCTGGAATTCCGGGAGGGGGGCTATATATAAGGTATGTGTGCTTCTTTAGTCCCGGTTGGTAACACCAACCGGGTCATGTGGCTCACGAAGTGGTCGTGATACTGCTGATCCAAGAGCTCACAATCCCTCAAAACAAACACACCCCTGGTCCAACGGCTCAAAAGCGCTCGAAAGAAACACACGATCCGTGTGCTTCTTCCTTATTGGTGGGATTCTCACTATATATATATATATGTAGTCATGGCCGTAAGACGTCACTTCGATCCAAGCAGCGGTAAGACGTCTCTGATGATCTACAACCGTCCGGCAAGACATCTCTGATGATCTACAACCGTTTGGAACGGTCGCAGGTCATCAGAGACGTCTTGCCGCTGGTTGCCCAAAGATGACTCTCCGAGTGACGCTGGAATGTTTTGTGTGAGTGAGTGAGTGACGCTGGAATTCTGGGAGGGGGGCTGTATATAGGGTACGTGTGTTGGGAATGTTGCTAATCATTAGAGATCCTTGCCGCTGCTTGGATCCAAACACCGCTGATCCAATGGCTCAAAAGCGCTCGAAGGAAACACACGATCCGTGTGCTTCTTCCTGATTGGGCATACTACAACTCACAAGCCCTGAAAAGAAACACACACCGCTGATCCAACGGCTCACAAGCGCTCGAAAGAAACACACCGCAGATCCAACGGCTCACAAGCGCTCGAAGGAAACACACGATCCGTGTGCTTCATCCTGATTGGGCATACTACAGCTCACAAGCCCTGAAAAGAAACACACACCGCTGATCCAATGGCTCACAAGCGCTCGAAGGAAACACACGATCCGTGTGCTTCTTCCTGATTGGGCATACTACAGCTCACAAGCCCTGAAAAGAAACACACACCGCTGATCCAACGGCTCACAAGCGCTCGAAAGAAACACACCGCTGAT